>VOQK01000588.1:0-20489 GCA_015052645.1 Benitochromis conjunctus | reverse complement strand
TATCCGTAGTGTGAGATGACTCCCCTGAGCGGCTGCGATTTAAGTATCCGCCGATCAGTCAGGTGTGAACTGAACTGCACATTTTATTTTGTGACTGTTTAAAGCTACTGTGCTTGTGTTTAATGCGTGTTTGTGTTATAAATGTCTCTGTGCAAGCATGAATATCAGATTGTGACATGTCGCATATATGTGTGACATAATTATGCTCAGCACCTTCTAGCTGCTGTAAAAAGGACTGTTGCAAATTAATGACAATGATAATCAATGATTGAATTAATTTGTGAGAAATAATGATAATTAAAAGTGACAGGTTTTGGGGAAAAAAACAAAGTAAAAACAAAAAATCTAAACAATTTGGTTAGGATTTTAAAAAAGAGTTATAGTTTGGACTAAAATACAACGGTTACCACGTTTTTTTTAGAGCATCATTGGGTCGAGCTTCCTATCTGAAGATTATCAGGACCGTAGGTGCTGCAGGCACCGTGCTGAAATAAAATATCATTAGTTTGAAAGTCATGCTCACCCTAAAGAAAGACAATTCACACAGGACAAGATATCTGTGTAAGGAAGCCTAAACTACATCTATGTCTATGCCGTGAAATATTACAGAATTCCAGAAAAATCTTTTGACACAAAAACCTTCTGTTAGTGTAGCTTTATTACACTGGTATTCATTTTTTGGTGTCATATAATGTATATAGATTTTACACTTCGTATTAGGCTATGCAATTCCTAGTTGCATGAATTATACAAGTAAAAATGTTATTTATTTACCAGCTATTAACATTTATAAATCTATGTGCAAAATGTACATTATTTATCAGAACAGCTTGTGAAAGCTAATTTTAGTTACAAAACGTCCCCCAAGTATTTGTGGCAAGACTGCTTAAAGTGTTGCACACCCTGAGTAATGTGCATTGCTAAGAAGGAGTAAAAGTTTGGTGCTGTGCACACTGTCCTACTGCTCTGGTTTTTATTAAAGACAATCCTATCCAGAGAAACCGCAGCCTGCCACACATCCACTGGCTTAACCAACTTTTTTAAAGTTCGAAAAAAAGTTGTTTTTATGTTTAAAAAAACCAAAGCTTAACCAAAAGTGGCAACACAGATCATCATATAAGTAACGAAACAGACTTGAGTTGACCATCTCACTATCCTGTCATTTAGTGGCTAATTCATTCATGTATTGAATTTTGAAAACCAATGTAATCACTTTATACTAGTTTTTATAGGCGAACCTTCTCTCCACAGTGATTGACTGCAGCCATCGTCAAGGCGTTCATGAAAACAATGTGTTCATCGCTCTTCAGATTAGTCCCACTGGATTTTCAGCAATGTACCAGAGGGGAAAATCACCTTGTTGCATCACCCAAAGTAGCAAAATCAGCTAACTACTCTCCTCTTGGTCAAGTATTAAGCCTGTCTGCAAAGAAGTAAGTAAATTATTAAAATGTCGTGTGAAAAACTCAAGACTATACCATTCCAAGTGGTTCCCCATCACCTCCTCTGCTTTTGGCTTGCATGCTTCGATTTGTCTTATGCTGCTGTCAAAACAACGAAAGTAAAAAGAAGGATGAAACTCCATTTGTCTGCCCAGTTTTCATTTGATGGCCTTTCTATTCCAGATTGCATCAGGAGTCTCAGAGGACAAGGCCTCCATCAATATCGCCATAACAGTAACAAGGCCATTTGTTCTTCTTCAAGTGTTTTACATTTCAGGTATATTAAAAGTGCATGGATCGTGATTAGATATTATGGAGAAAATAAGACATGTTTTTACTGTATAATGTGTCTGCTTTTCAACAGTCCCCCACAGTCCTGATGGTACCTTGAATAAAAATAGTCACAGTTACACTGAAAGGCTCCCTTGTGCCAATATTTTTGTGAATTTTAGCTTTTACAGTGATGTTTATCTTCCTCTCTATGCACTTGAATTTTGAAAAATAGCCTAATAGAAGCTCTAACGCTTTGAATGTGTTGAATCTTTAAATTGTACATTTACCAATCAGCCAGATCTGTTTAGGTGATGGCTTTAGTTTAGAAATAATAAAATAATTTCTTCTTTTTTTTTGTTTACTATAAAATACCCTTTAAGTACGTTTGTTTGTTAAAAGGGAAAAAATACAAATAAAAAGAGATTTGCAAAAAACAAAAAAAATAACTAAATAATTTGAAACAAAAATGAAAAGGGTATTTCTAGCTTAGTTGTTTATATCCCCCCATTAAAAATGTGTCATAGCACTGAATAACAGGAGAGTTCTTTTTTGTTTTTTTTATTTTAATAATTATTAGCGTTTTATTTGATTGCGTTGTATACTTTTAGTTGTGTACTTTCAGCAATTAGTCTGCAACAGCTGTAGAAGAGAATTACGCCTTTATAGTATGTGAAATAGGTAACAAATAATAGCTGCCATACATCACTGGGAATATAATGGTGAATACTTAATGATGGATATTTTTAATCTTGTATCCTGTGTTCAACAATCGTAGTTAAATTTTCACACCAGGTAGCATAAAAGTCCAAATATTTTCCCGTTTTTTTCTTTGGAGCAAAAGGCACCTGGTTTCACTGTTTCTCGGCCACTGATAACCCTGTTATCTGTGCTTCCCTGCTATGCCAGGGGCCCATTCTCTTTAATACTTTGCCCGGCCTATTAAACAGACAGCACCCTCAGAGTTAGCCAGGAACTCAGAGAGCCATGCTGAGGGGACATGGTGACTGTCACTTCAAATCATCAAGTGAATAGAAAAATGCAATTTCTTTTATAATGGAAGCCTTCAGTAAGAAATGATGAATGATTCTCATGCTTCTTTAAAAATTCTTCTGCAGGTTCCAGCTGGGGCAAATTCAGTGAGCTAATATTCAAAGGCACCAGGCAAGAGTGCAAATTTCTGGCATTTGCAGCAAGAAACAATTTAAATTTTTTGGATTAAAGTAAGTAAACGTTGGTGACTGTAAGTCCCTGTAATGTTCCATCGACGCATGATAAATGTAGACGAATGAAAACACGCTTCACTGGTCTGGTGAATTCCCCCTTTTTTATTTATGTGTTTAACCTTTTTCACAACTATGGTGATAATACAAACAACGAAGCCTGTCAAGTAGCTGTAAGTACTTCTCTGCAGTAAAATCTTTCCTCTCAGTTATTTTTCATCAAAACATTTTACTTGTTGCACATCACAACAAGCGAATCTGTAGTTCTGCTTTGACAGTTTTGACAGAAGTATTTCTCTGATCTTTTGTCCTGATCTTAGACGAAAATAATGTCAGTGCTGACCAGAGTGGATGATTTGAATCTCACTCTTCACTCTGATTGCCGACACAGATAGAAGATTTGGGGGGGATGCCTGTGTTACTGCTTCTAAAACATTACTCGCCCCCAAATAAAAGGGAAAAAATTCTTTGACAGAATTACTGGCTTTGGCTGAGATCTTCTGTAAAAGCCGCCTGAGTTGCTTTGTCTCCCTCTCAACGTTGACAAGACAGAAAAGCTGCTCTGATTCTCTACCAAGGCCAAATATGTTAACAAGGCAGCAGACTCCAACTTTCTGGGACCACCTCCAAAACTGTTCTTGGCACCAATCCAGTGTTTGGCTGCATATGTAGTGTACAGATGTTAGACCTCTGACTAGAACCATAACTCAACTATATTACCTATACTGTTAATTATCATAACAAGGTATTCTCCGCTTCAACTAACGTCTTTGCACACAAACATATCCCAATGTTTCAGTCAAAGGCAACTGTGTGGCCATAGACAGACACACTTGACTCACCGTGTCTGACAGAAAGATTATTTCTGGATTTGTCCTGGAAACTTAACATTGAATTGTTTCACTACAGGTGATATGTATTTTTACGGACCTATTTAATCCTTTTGATAATAGTGGTTAAAAATGAAACTACATTATTTGTTTGCTTAAGAATCTAATATTCTCAAAGGCAAAGCTTTGACGCTTATGTGAAAAGCAAACGAATGGAAGACATCAAATGCTCCCGATAGATAGATAGATAGATAGATAGATAGATAGACTGTGGATGGTTACTTTCTTTCATTTCCCCTTCTTAAGTTCTTTTGAGGTTTCTTTCATTAACCTCAACTTTTTCCCCTCAAGCTCCTCTTTTTTTATCCTCCAGCAAACCTTACTGTCTCCCTTGCGCCTAATTTGCTCCACACTGTAACCCAACTTCACCCCTGCTTTACATTCTTTTTCCTCTAGCTACATAATACATTCTTGTCTCGCTGTTTTCTCTCCTGTCTGACTGATGATGTTGTTCAAATGATGCAAGATTGCTGCAGGTGTGCAACACACTGTCTTTAGGGGGCTGATCAGCTTTGTTGTTGTAGGCCTACAACAGTTTAGTTTTCCATCTCTGCACTTCTGTTTATGTCTGTCTCTCTGCAAATGCTGAGTCATAAGTTCAGAATGTTTGAGAGCCACTCCTACCCCCACTCTCCAAAGATTTCTATCTTTTTTTTTTTACTATCTTCTCTCCAAATCCAACTTTCTTAAACTGTAAGCACATTCATCTAACTTATCTTTCCTGAAAACTTCATGAGGCCCACATTGGCGTAGCCTCTCCTAAGGCAAAGATTGCCACCTACGAGAACTTCACCATCAATGTCTCTCCACGCATTAAGCATGTGGGTGAGCTGTCTCTGTATATATTGAATGTAGGTGGAAAGCACAGATTATTCTCAAGGCATCTGTTCTGCGTTGAAGAGAATTAAATTACGAATGGCACAAAAGGCACAGGCTCGCTGTGCCACATTTGCTTCTTACACTTAGAGAAGTTTGGGGGATTATTATCATACATGGAGGCAACACTGTTATAGTTTGGTTAGTTCTGTTGCCGCACAGACCTGCTGGTCAGCTGCCGCCTTTATGTGAGGAATTTTCGTTGTTCTCCTTGTGCCTGTGTGGGTTTTTTTTTTTAGGTGCTTGGATTTAATACACAGTGCATAGCCATGCATGCCAGGCTAATTCTAAATTGGCCATTGGTGTGGATGTGAATGTTAATGATGGTCTGCTTCTTTATGTTATCCCTGTCATGGAATTTACTCAAGCAACCTTTACTGGATACCCGGAGAACAAAATAATGACGATACACAAATTCAACAGCGAACAACAGATAATTGTTATTCTGCCATTGTGAAAACATCATGAGGGGTCACCGGCAGTAGATCTAGAAATGTTCTTTAATTGATTTCTCCTGTAAACTGATCCACAAAGGAAAACTACATCCTGCAAAAACAAAGCTCCCTAGAGCTGTGCAAGCAATTACAACACTAAAACTGCTGACACCATATCTATACATCTTTGGGCAGGTAGGTATGAGATTCAAATGGGCTGGAGAAAAACACTGTACGTACAATGGCCTACACTGGCCTCTTGTCCTTTTAGGCCTGTCTCTAATAGAGATTTCAGATTGAGGTGATTTTACAAGTTTTCAGACAGAAGAGAAGTTGGATGCATTACAATATATGTGGATTAGTAGGGTTTTTCTGTTATATACTGTGCAAAAGTAATTTATTTTTGTGAAAACAGTCAATCATAGATAACTGAAAATGACAGAGTACTAACAAAAGTAACAAACTAACGGCAGCAGCATCGAACAATAAATATAGGTAGATTATTGGACTATTGATTAAGAAATTATAAGCATTCTTTGTCTTCATTTAAATCTAATTTGAATGTAAAATTCAAATTTTACATTATAAATTGCTATTCCGTTAGAAAGTAAAAAAAATACTACAATTCATCACTGTCGCTAATGTAGTAAAAATATGACTGTAGTTGTAATCTACTTAAAGTAAAAAGTAATGCATTTACATATTATCATATCTGATGTCCCACATTTATGACATAGATAAACTATATCTGGCAATAAATAACAGCATTTGCTTATTTTGATTAAGAGGCAGAAAGGCTGGAAAGCAAGCTGAAGAGCACTGCGCTGTGCTGGCTAGCTCCAGCGTATCCAAACCAATGCTTACCAATGACTGTCAGAGTTTAACAGCATGTAAAAATATCTCGGATAGAAATGTAAGAAGTGTATTTGTAATCAAATCCCTGCATATTTGACATTCAGTGCCAGTGTAAATGAATGCAAGGGTGCAGGAAAAGTGGGTTGACATATTAGAAAAGGCTGCATAGATTAGTGTTCATACAGTCAAACCCATCATTATTTATATATAAAACACCTGAGCTACAGTTAAGTTGTTAGATTATCTCAAAGATATTTCAAAAGGTAAATCTGAATCTTCAAACATGTGCATTTTCAAAGTATAAAGAGCTACAGACTGGTGTATCCTAAAAATCCAGGTGCCTCAAGCATTTTTTACAACACACGAAACTTTTTGCTCTCTGGGCTGCTGCACTCTGGCCTCTCTGTGTTCCCTGCAAGATCAAAAAGGCATTGCTCTGTTTTCACATTGTATCGAATGCAGACAATATTTAGGTTCGGGGAACGGGATAAAAGCTGCTGGGGGATTTTTGATCAGATACAGCATCAGGAGCGAGAACTGTTGAAGTCAAACTGAACATGAAACATTGCAGAACAGCTGCGAAGCGACATGGATTTGAACTAGGAGTTGTGTGTAGTGCGATCAAGTCTCTGGTAAGGTTAGCTAGAGGACACCTTTTTCAAAAATTCGCCTGAAGAGACAGGAGAGACCGGAGGATAATCAGTGAGGTTACAGAAGTTTGTGGGAGAGTTGGGGAGGATCGTGGTTGTGGATAAGGGCAAGGGGTGTCATCAACTTTCTCTTCAACCCAGCTGACAAAATACTCTGTGGAATAGAATAATAGCTTCCTGATGGTAGAAGCAGAGAACTGGGCATCAGTGTCCACAACTTCAAAGGCTTTCTGGACCATGGACTTTTTCCAAATGTTAATGCTATACAAAAAGTCTATGTGTAAGGTCTTTTAAGGGGCTGCAATGGGAAATAACATGCTATATTGGCCTAGGCTTTAAAGAAATATTGAAAATCTATATCCCTTGTGCACTCACCTTCAAAGGTTCTATACAATGTTTTTAAACTGTACATTTTGTACTTTTTATACTAAATTAAATGTACACATATATAATATTCTTATTCATAATTGCTGCTATGCCAATAGTAATGTGCACTAATAATGCATGCATCACACTCACAATCTCAACTCTCTGGATACTCTTCAAAGCATTTGAAAATGTTTTAAGATACACTATGAAAGGGAGGCATTATTTCTACTAAATAAAAGAAAAGCAACTGATGATAAAAACGTTAACCAGATCCCAGAATTATGCAGTTATTCCTGATAACCTAAGAAACAGACTGACAGTTGAACATTAAGCCTGTCGAGGCATCTTTGGTAAGTCTTCATTACAAAGAATAGCTGATCTTGTGTGACTGAACAGAGTATCTACCTGTTCAAAATATTCCCGAGATATCCTCCTAGCAATTACAGTAGCAGCTGCCACAAAGCCCCCTTAAAGTGTCAAGTTTATAAAAGCAGTCCACAAAGGAAAACTGTGGCATTAAATGTTAAAATAAACACTGCCATCATCATCTGATCCAAGCGCCAAAACATGTGGTGTGACGGATTAAGCTGAATTAATGTGACTGGGTGAATCTGTGTGTGTTTTACGAGAAAGGCTGAGGTACTATTCATAGTCTATTCCTATTTAGCATTTTCATATTTTCATCTCAGGATGGACTAGTAACTTCACGATACAAGGGAGATATCTGTGGTTTTACTGTGGTAACCTGGTGCATTTTGAACTCAGTTTTTTAAAACATGGTGCTCAGAAGTTCATGAACTATCCTGAGGGGCCTCTGAGAGTAACTGTGGAGACTCAGGAGTGTGTGTGTGTGTTTGTGTGTGTGTAGCGGGGCTGATAGCAGACTAGACTGACACTGGGGGCTGATAGCCAGACCATAAACCACTGACTCTGTACCTGACATACACACATGCGCACACAAAAAAGGGGCTGAAAGAAGGACAAAGCCTAAGGCTCTCAGCAGGGAATCCATCCTTCGAAAGATGGATTTCAAAGTGAAGGCACCTTGTTCTCCCTATCTTTCTCTCCCTTATCACCTCCTTCTTCATCCCTCTCTTAGTACTCCAAGGTAAAGAAACAAAAAATCGCAGTTCAGCAATTAAGAAAAGATTCTACCTTTCAATATACGTGCATATATCCAATGCATGTAATAAGCATACAGTAACATGTTGTTTCGGTACTCTATCTGGGAACAATAGCGTTCTTTTAATGGCAATTGTTGACTGCAACTATATAATCCAGATAGAGCAGATAGTTGCTGTTGCCATAGCAGACCAAAAATTGTACAAGCGAGAAAAAAAAAACTAAAAGAGAGAACCAGCTGGGTACACAGATGACAGAAACGAATAGGGCCATGTAAGAAACTGGAAACACTGGTCTCCTGCGCATTAACGTTTTATGGAAACAGACTTGGTATACACACAAAAACACACATTTATGCAAGAGTATCCTTATGAAAGCCTTCGACAATAACGCTGGCAGCGCTCTAATTGCCAATTAACTCAGGGTCACTGCTGTTATCTCTGAATCATGCCAGCCTCTCTGCTTTGCCCCCTAGTCTTCTTCAAGGAAAAAAAAAGGAACTCTACTCCTTCTCCTCATGTGCAAACTCAAACTGAAGCTGTGTTTAATTTGTTGTAGTTCTTTTGAAAGGCTGTGCCATAGCGAGGGACAAAACAACAATAACAAAATGATTATCGTTTAGTGTCACCACTACAGGACTGTCTGGGCTCCTGCTCACCTTGTCTGGTCTGAATTCTGTTTTTCTGCTGCCACTAAATCACCTTAACCCTCTCCCAAGAACACGCATTGCAGCCCATTATGAATATGCGCACACACAAATACTCACACGCAAAAACAGTAAGCCACTAAATCACAGACAACAAAAGTGACAGGATAGCTAATCTAACTGTAAACACATTTTCAGTTAATCCCGAAACAGAAAAAGCCCTTAGAAAGCGCATAATAGTAATTGGAAGGGGAGAAAAAAAATCACCTCTGGAGAGACAGAGAGCTTGCGGTGGGAAAATGGATGTTCATGTTAATTCAAAATATCATAAACTCACATTTCGAATCGCAAATATACACCTACACAAATGCACAAGGCTCCAAATTTAGTGGTCTCTACCCTTATCAACAAACCAGTTATCCAGTAGCTTGAGTTTTTAGAAACACATATGCGTATGACCGTGCAGTAGGTTGAGGCCAGTCCATTTATTTTTATTTAACCATTAGCACAAAGATGATGATTTAAAAATCCATCTCCCTCGGTGAAAAGGGAGAAATATTCTGAAGCAAAAGTAATTACGATTAAATACAAACTTTTTGATTACAGGTGATTTGTAGCATAGGTGTTATTGCTGATGTACAAAAACCACATTATATAAAAGTTCTACATTTATTTTAATGTCACTGAGTGAGACATTTGTATTTGATCCCAAAGTAAAACATGAAGTGGTACTTGGTGGAGAAACCCTTGTTGGCAAGCACAGTGGTAAGATGTTTGCATGTCTTTAAAGAAACTCTACATTTTGTAGTTTCTTGGTTGCTATTTGGCAACTTGTGGTGCTCTCTCCACATATTATTCACAGGACTGAGGTCTAGAGACTTGGCTGCTAATTGACCTTAATATAACTCCTTGTTTTAGCCACTCATTTGTTGCCTTTTAATAGCTTTTGGGTCATTGTCATGCTGCAAGAACAATCTACAACCCATCTGGCTAAAAATTAGCCCCCGAATGCAATGAAGTAATCCATCTGCAATCTTGTCTCTGACGTCTTTTGACAGCTCCTTGGTCTTGGCCATATTTCCATTCCAGAGGTTGGAATGGGAGAAACAGATTCTGTGCAGGTGTGCTTTATACATAGAACGCGATCAGGAGTATCTGTAATTGATTGATGTATTAGGAGACTGATTGTAATCTGTGCGCAAAATTCACTCAATCACATGCAAATCATTTTACAACTTTTATTTAATCAGTTTTTTCTGGATTTTCAATTGATAATCTGTTGATTCAGTTGATATATTGGTACACTCTTGACCCAGAAGAGAAAGCAAAAGAAATATCCCACTGATTATTTTAGATAAATGATCAAGTTCTTTTTTTTTTGTTAGGCATTAATATCCATGTAAGTGCATGTGTGTGGTTTTTCACTCTAAGTAGCCATTATCCAAGGATGCAAAATATCTCGTGGCTTAGACCTAAAAAGGAACATCATGCTAAATGTTGTAAAGTAGCTTTCTTTTAAGTATGCTGTTTAGTATTTCATAGAAGTTCTTTAAACACCTCTAGTCTTAATAGGGGGCTGGTTGTGGGGAGGAATAGTTCACATGGGAGTAAGTAAAGTAGGGAAGGTGGTGGATTGGACCAGACAGGAAAAATCGAGGTATTAAGGGCAGTTATATCATGAAATGGCTTTTATAGAGGGGTAATGAGTAAATAGCTCTGTCTATATTAATTTTTCTCAACCTGTTTCTTTTTAAATGCATAAACACATGGTCTTTCCCTCTGATCAATGTCATTTGTGAGAGATAGAAAAGGTTAAAAGGATCAGCCGTTTTATTGCCGCCCCCTTTTTTCCATTACATAGACTGTATTTACTGTTATCCCGACTGGACAAATCATAATAAATATCAAAGCTGTAATGACGAGGTTTTTAAACTTTCACATTGTGTTAAAATTATATTTGCAGATCACTGAAGCTGCCTCCGTTATTCCCTGCTATTAACCTTCCTGATCTTCAGATCTCGACTGAATCAAAACAAAGGTTATATATATTTGCTGAAACATCTATTCATATTTTCTGCTCATGTGGATAGCCTCTGGCCAAGGCAGGCAGACAGAAAGCAAGACTCGTGTGAAGTCTAGGAAGTTTGCTGGTGGCAAGAGTGAAACCACACCAAGAGCTACACAGAAGTCCCAGGTATAGATTTGACTCTCCAGAAACTATGCATGAGATGTCACTGAGGACAAACACTCTGTAGGTGGCATCGTAGTGTAGCACTGTCACTTCACAGTAAGACGCTTCCTTGGCTGGTCTCTCTGTGTAGCTTTTCAGACCTCTGCCTGTGTGAATGTTCTTGTAGATATTCTTGCTTCCTCCCATACGCCAAAGTTTCCCAAAAGCTTACGCCAGTGCAGGTCATAAAGGGAACTAGACCTGTTTGAGCAATCGTTCTCTTTTTTTTGGGTTGGGGGGGGATGCATCCTGAAAAGTTACCATGTTTCCCAGGAACCATGTTTTTTGTTGGTAGCCCATTGACAAGCTAACACACAGATAATAACAGGCTTAAAGTAAACTGACCTAGAAGTTGTAACAAGCTGCGAGCTAGTTGACTGGGAACCAAACTACTGAGGAGGGTGCTGTAAAAATCAAGCAAACAAATAGCTAGTTGATTAGGTGGAACAAGTCTTATGACGAGTGGGCTGGACAACTAGATCAATTTTAACCATGTTCTTCACTGTAACAAGCCCCTGGGAGGCTAGGAGGTCATGAGGTCTGTGAAAAAAAAAGAAAATAAAAAGACAGCAACAACCATCCAAGGAGTGAACCACAGTCTAAATATATTTCTTTCTGCTACAATAGTTGCCATCAGTATATCGCTTGTTCTTTGAATTATAATTCAAAAAAAGTTTCAGCTTCACTACATGCAAGACAGATGGAAATAAGAATACAGGTGGTGTGAACATTGCCTGACAGGACACACAGCTAGAGATCATTTTACTTTAGTTTAGTCTGTAATAGATGTAATTGATGTCAAATTATAGAGCCACGCAGATAAGAAGAAGCTCAGCATCCATGAAAAGTGTCTCGTGGCGTCTGTGAGCTCTGCACACAAACTGTGTGTCTTCTGCTATTAAGACATTGCTATTTAAGGTATTTTCTAAAACAATTCTATTTTTTGGTGAGCTGAGTGGTGAAGATCACCTGTTCAATACCAGGAGGAGACAGAAATCCCTTGAGGTTGCATCAGGAAGGGCATCTGGTGGAAAAATCTGCCAAATCAAACATGCGAGGCTACCCACTGTGGCAACCCCTGGTGAATAAGGGAGCAGCCGACAGTAGCTTCTACACTGACAGAAGATACTGTGGAAGCAGTCAGTCCATTGTAAAATCAGTGCATCACTAAAGCATGCATTAATATTTTACTTGTCTTCATTTTTTTTAAGTGGGTTATATATAAAAGCTTGATTTCTATTATTAAGCTTTATGTAATCACAAAAAATACAATAAACACACTTTTTTTTTTAAATTTCCACATTGCTCTATTATTCAGTCCTCAATATTTAATCTTTCATGACAGTAAATCATCACTGATTACCCTTTTGTTGTGTTTTTTCTCTGATTTTCTACACTTAATATCTGCATTTCTGTTGCTCTACTTATAAAAGCACTAAAGGGAAACAGGGCACACAGAGCTTTTTTAACACAACTTTTGGTTGTTTTACATATGCTGTGTTTCTTTATCAATTTCATTCAATCCCCAGAATCAAATTTAACTGTGATTCAACACTTAAGCTGACTTTACATTTTCTGCTAAAATATGAGAAGACAGGGAGAGAGAGGGGGACAGGAGGCACAACAGGATTCATTTCGTCTTTCTCCTCAGTTTGACTCCCCGATAGCTGTTGGCCATTTCAGTCCTCTTAAAGGTACCCTCCATCAACATCTCTCCTTCAACCCCTACTTCTCTCCCCTGCTTCCTCAAGCTCAGGTTTTTATCTGACTTTGCTCACTCCAGTTTCAGGCAGTGGAAATTAGAGTGGAGCACAAAACAGCATGAGGCAGAGAGAAAGGAAAAGAAAAGAAAAGAAAAGAGAACAGCAAGTAAGGGGATGGGACAGAGGAGAAGAGAGGGAGAAAGAAAACAGATAATAAAAGCAGTATGGGGGTCACAGCTTCTAGCTGTGCTGGTGAAACAGCAGGAAACAAAGAGAAGTAAACAGCTTACAGAGTATAGGTATTACCAAAGACAAACAGATAAACAGTGCACACACAGTAAATTCAAAGACCCTACAGCAAATTTCTAAGCGATTCACTAAAACTTTGTACTATAATACTGCATCTGTCGATATACATATAAACATATATCTAGCATTTGTAATTTGTTTTTAATTTCATTGCCTATATTTTCAAAGTGACACCAAAAAAGGTATTCTCTGATCATTGTGACAGTTTTGTTTGCACTTTTGATCTGTCTATTTAGTGCAGAGAAATGGCCATTATTGTCATCAAATTGCTGTTATCAAACAATAACAACAACAATAATGACTTGAAGCAATCTTCGACATCATCAGCTCGATTTAATTATTCAGTTGCCATATTTTTTATGTGTATACTGATTATTGTGTGCTTGAGATGAAATTTCCTAGAGCAGTAAAGTCTTTTTTTAGAGAAATTATGCAATAGCTAAAACATATCTGGAGCAGTTCCAAAATATAAAACCTAATCAATGTTTGACCAAGACCTGAGAATTATTTTAATTTCAGTTCAGTTCTTTTCTATTTATATAAGACCAAATCATAATAACAGATTCCTCAAGGCACTTGATATTGTAAGGTAAAGACCATACAATAATACAAAGAGAACCCACAACCAGATGAACATATATGAGCAAGCACTTTGGTGACAGTGGGAAGGCAAAACTCCCTTTTAACAGGAAGAGACCTCCGACAGAACTAGGCTGAGTGAGGGGCGGCCATGTGCTGCGACTGGTTGGATGTGAGGGGAGGAAGAGAAGACGATTTCAGCAGAGAGGATTTCAACAGACAGGAGAACTCAGAAAGCTTTATACAAAATTTAAAAACTACCATAGAAACATAATAAAAAGAACTTGATGTATGTGGGTTTTTTTCTTTTATGGAAATAACTAAGTGCCAATTACTACACAGCAGTACAAGTTTAAAGCCATGGTTCATTAATTAAACAGAATTTCCTCCCAGTAACATACAGCTCAAAACACAGGAGCTAGCAAACAGCTGATGGAAGACTAATAAATGACTAGCAGTAACACATGATGTCAGTACTGAACACTGAAAGACAGGAGGAAAGACAGAGGGAAGATATGAGGGCAAGACTGTGAGCATAAACTCATGAATAAACAAAACCAATGACAGCACGCCAACTTACCATCTTATTAACAGTTTTGTTTTGTGTTTGTGCTCTCTGCAACAAAGTTATTACTCAAATATTAGAAAGCACCAAGACAGATGAAAAGGGAATACCAGTTTTTTTTGTATGTTTAAGTATGTTTAAGAAATCAAACACAAGCAACACATAGGGGATATATGATGCAATACTTGGAAGAGAAATACAAACATTTACCTTCTATGAAAATAGTCTTTAACACTATATGCATACGTACTTTTGTATCTGTGTCTGATTTGGTTAAGGACTGAAGCAGACACCAACGAGAACATCAAAGAGAGAATGTATACATACAGCACAATGTGTGTGTGTATATATATATATATATATATATATATATGAAAGCTAAAATAGCAATTCTGATTTATGCTGCTGTTTGTTGACCCAGTTGTTTTATTCAGGTATTTTCAATGAAACATGTTTTTCAGCTCTGGGGACCGACGCTTATTATCAAGCAGGTGGAAACCCATAAGCTGAGCTCATGTCAACCTTAAGTCTAAGAAACCAGGTTGTGTATATCTTTGTATTCCTGCCAAAGCAACAGCATGATTCATCATTACCTAGCCTGCAGAGTAATACCATGTGCTGTCAAGCGACAAGTGTGGAACTTTGGCTGCGATCCAGTACATCGTTGTGGATCCTATTAAACTGTCCTCTGAACGTCGCAGTACAGCACTTGCAGTAGGACAGCTGTGTACACACATCTGACATGTGACCTACCTTTCTGGACAAATAAAACATCTGAATAATGGATTTAACCTGTGAGCTTCAAGCGTACCAGTGAGACAAAAAATTTGGACACATCACAATGAGCAAAATATCAACGGGGCCAGACACTGACAAATGCCCAGATTAATCAAAGGGGAAAGGGGGACTTAATTTACTACGCGTTCAGTATATCTATGCAGTGTAGGTATGTTGAAATCCCATTTCAACTGACTGTAAATAACATGTAATACAAACAACCTCAATATGATGTTTGTCAAGTAACATCTGCTGCAGAATGTGTTAAATATATGTGTAAGTGGTAAATATATCTCTTATTCAAAGTTGCATTCTTACAGTTCATTTTTTCTGAAGTTAAAAAAAAAACATAGAGATCACAGTTAATTGAAGATGAATTCTTCCATGAACAGTGTAGCAGAAAAAATTAGCTATGTAGTCTATGAAGTCTACGTCGTGGTTACAGGACTAAGATGACCAGATTCCACACCCATTCTGCCTTCCCTACCTTAGTCACTAAAGACCAGTTGGAAACTGATTTCGCAAACACATACACATACACCAGAAACCTCCTTCTAATCCAATACATAACTGTTAGATTTTAACGAGCTCAGTCCAAATACCTGTTGCGTATTTTTGCTATTTTCTAGTTTTTTAAAAAGCAATTTTCCAGCTGTTTCCACATAAAAGTACAGCTGGGTTTTGTTTTTTCTGCCAAAAAATCTCTGTCAAAAAGTTTGTCAGTTGTTCTACACATACGTTCTGCTAAAGTCCAAGTAAATCTCTATTTAGATGCTGTGTGTGTGCTAGCTTTAGCTTACCTGAGTTTTCATCAACCCTTTCCTCCACAGTGTGGTCCTTCTGATGGACCCACTCGCTGTTGCACTTAAAGTAGATCTGCGTGGCAGGCGTTGCTTTGCAGTACAGATTGACAGGCTTATTCTTGACAATATAGCCTTCCTCAGGTTCAAACAGGAAGTGAGGTAAGGGTTCTGGTGGGTCAGAAGGGAAGGTTTCTGGGAGCTCACTCAGACTCAGGAAATCCTCGTCATCTCTCACTGCAAAGAGAAGGGAAATTTAAATGTTAAAATGTTTTATTCTTCATGTTCATTAGTCTGTTTTAAGAGAGAAGCCAGAACTGTGAGTGTTGCATTCATTCAATCACTTTGATTTCATCAGTAATATCTGTTTTATCCAAACTAACATGCTTTTTCCCCCTCACCATTATACAGTACACCTGCTCACGGAGTCCAATTATAGCACTCTGTTGGCCATTAGAACCATAACAAAAAGAAGATCTTGGCTTTGTATGTGTCTTAAGTTTATAAGTTAATAAAATTAAGACTGTACAATGAAGGAAAACTGATTGAAAGAGGGCAAAAGAGGGAAGCTGCTAAATGAGCATACAACAAAAACTTAGGAGCTAGTCACTGGAGCTATCCTGTATGAGATTACTCACAGCAGTAAGCCAAGCAGACAAAGTACACTGATTTAGCCTGAATTTAGCAACAAATTGGTTGCCAGTTGACAAGACTAATCAGGGGCTTTTGTTCATTTTCAGTGGGAGCACATACAAGTTCTGGATTTGGAGAATTAACCATGAAGATTTGCAGTGTGAGTTATTGTCAGACTGATAAAAAAAAACAAAAAACAAAAAACATGTAGTATTTGTCCAGCTTAAATCAAAAACTAATCAAAATACACATTTACTTGCCTGTAACTTACAGCACTACCTCCCTCATGCAGAGTCAAACCTGTACAGATAGCCTTGAAATCCCAAACAAAGTAGTTTAACACCGGTGTTTAAAATGCGGTGGAATAATCTGGAGCAGCATACTGGCATCAGATTTTATAATATAAAAGTCAGTTTATATTTTGTGTGTGGAAGTCTGTGGCGTTGGAGCTGCTCACTTAAAGCAGATGGTCACACTTACACCTCGTTTTTTTCCCTTCTCATCACTTTCATGTGTTCATGTTGTAGATATCAATAAAGTTGTGATCATCGTACTTCAGCATCTGTCCAGTTGCGCACACCAGAAGTGAGCAATAACAGACTAACTTTTTTAAAGTGGCATGTAATTTCAGATGTACAGAAGTGGCTGTGTGTCTGATTCTGCCAGTTAATCAAAGATACAGAGGCTCTATCGCCCAGACAGGGATAAAATGGTAATATGTTATGAATTCATGCTAAAAAGGACAAGAGGCTTACAAAATTACATACTGATCATTTGGAATTTCCTAAACTGGAAATATAAAGATAATATATAATGTAATAATTAAAGCTAATTACAGCTATTTAAAATGTGCAATGTGGTTTATAGTAATGGACCTTATTGGACACAAGAGCGTACCTCATTATCAACAACACAATTATAACCTCCATCCGTTTCATTTATATTTTAAAGTCACAACTTTTCTTTTATATGTTTTTGTAAACCATGAAGAAGAGCAAGTAAAGAATAGGCAGGGAAAATATATACACACAGGCTGGAAATGACTGAATAAACCGAATGGCTGACCCCGAGGCCATCAGGAACTTTATCCTCCTCTCGGTCCATGCTGCTCCCTCACCTCCAACATCTTTTCACTTCTCGCCCACCCATGACCTCAATCAAAGGGACACCTGGAATGTTTTGTCACCAGGTTGCCAAGGTCGCCAAAACACAGAGGATTACAAGAGCAGGTGGGAGGGAGAAGAGGTAGCGTCTCATTCTCTCTCTCCCTCACATACACACACAGAGGCGGACACAATACACTTATTTTCCGAAAGTTCATACAAACACAAACACACACACACACACACACTCTGGCACACAAACGAATGTTTTTAATGTATAAGTTTGCTCCACTCCATCACCTTCCACTTTCATTTGGACCTTGTGGACTGTCTAGACCTCTGTGTATCTATGTGTGCGCCTCTGTGTGTGTGACTGCCTCACCTGGAGATCTGTGACTCATAGGAAAATTTAAATACAGAACGCTTTTGACACAACGTCATGGTTTTTCAGCCCAAATTTTTTAAGTCTCCAGTTGCACATAAACTCTGCCGTGAATACACACAAAAGCAGCGTACAAAAAACTACACATAAACGTGTGTGCATATGCTTATGCACATATGTGTGTGTGTGTGTGTGTGTGTGTGTGCGTGCGTACATGTGTGTGTGTGTGTGTGTAATTGTGTCCCTTATCTTGGAGAATAGAAATGTGCTGTGGGCTAGAAGCTAAAAGCAGCTTAGGTGAAACATCAAGACACAAATAAGGGGAAAATGAGTAGGCAGCGTCCCCACTTTGATGTCACGAAGCTGACATTTTCTCTCTTAGTTCTGTAATTAGTTCTCTGAGAGTATGGAAATTGGTAGACATTTTCACTGTATAATTTCATTATCTGTGGGAAATTTTCTCCAACACTTGGTTATTTATCCAGTGTCATGTTCAGCCATTTCTCTGTTAGTTTCTCACTTGCTGCACCGCCTTCTCTGCATAGCTATTTTTTGCTCCTTTTTTTTTTCTCTCCATGAACCTGCTTTTGCTTTTACGCCCCGACCGCCTTTCACTTTGCCCCAATAATCATTCTCAGCCCTCATCTGTCATTCAGAGAGCTGAAGGGGTTCATGGCTCTGGAGCGACAGCTATAAATTATTGATTGGCACAAGAAACACGATAGCTAGAAAAGAGCGTTGGTGGAATGGAGAAAATGGGAAGGACGGAGGGGGAAAAAAATCTCTATGAATAAAAGCTTTGTTTCCCAAATGCTTACCGTTTCCTTCCACTTCTGCATCTTCCCTGTGCCTTCGTCTCCTCTCACAGCTCATCACTTTTGCCTTTTCCATCCATTTTCCACTTCTAAACCTTATCCCTCTTGTTTCACCACCTCCTTACACACCCACCTACCCCTCTCCCCCCGATCTCCTGACAGGGTGACTTACAGATCCTAACAGCCCAGCTCATAAACATCTTGCCTGAATGCTGTCATCACTAATGGATGGCTGTAGCAGAACAATGTCCAGGTTCAATTTACAGTATGTTGTAAATATGTGCCTTGGACTAAAACCTCATTTATTCCCTCCTTGAAGCCTGTAGGGAAGCCCACCTTAGAATACCTACAAACCGAACCAATAAATATCTGTAAATCTGCTAAAAACACATGTCATCAGAGGCGACCAATCATGTCTGAAAGTCAGACAATATTATGGTCATTGGAATCAGTATAGAAGTTGATAGGTCACTGACAGACTGAGAGGAAAAAGGAAACAACGTTGAAATCATTTTACATGGTACACAGCAACCCCCTGTTGACAAGACAAATACTATAATATCTCTACAGTAAAAATAACAGGCTACTCAGAGACTTTGCATGACTTAATGGTTTGCATCAGTATTTTTCTAAAGTAATACTTGATTTTTATTTAGTTTCATAGTGTTCTTTGGTAATGTATTTGGGTTTGAATGGTTTCCATAAAACAAGGTTAATTCTACATAAAAAGTGCAATATGAACAGTAACTGATACTTATCTAATCGTCCTGTTAGTTACAGGAGAAACAAACAAATATGTAAACAATTTGAAAACTCAGAGGCTGAAGAGTTCAAAAAAATGCATTCAGTCCTCCAACGTAATGCCAAACAAAGTCAAACTTAGTGCCATATAAGGTCAAAATGCCTCATGAGTAGGAGCATGTATATGTGTCTGGGTCTTGTTTTGTTGGCAATGCGAGTAGTATGTGATGCATATCAGTGCAGTAGCCGTGGAAATCATGAAATCATACTTCTTAATGTCTTATCGGCTAGTTTCAATCTGTAGCAGCTGCAAAAACATTCACTTTCTGAGAAACGGGCATGCTCTAACTCACACACACACACACACACACACACACACACACACACACACACACACACACACACACACACACCCACACACACACACCCACACACCCCCCCACCCACACACACACACACACACACCCTCACACACACACACACACACACACACCTTCATCTTAAACATCCTTTCTCTCTTTTCTTGCTCATTTTTTGTTTTTTCTTCTCTTGTTTAGTCTAGAAAATGTCAGACGAGTATCACGCTAACAGGTGTTTTAAAGCCTTCTGACAATCCCAAATATACACAATGACCAAAAAGGAAGTAAAACATCACATTAAATAAACTGAAGACGGCAATTGTTTGACATTTTCCGTGTTAATCCAAGTTAACTTTCTTCACTTAGGGCTCGCTCTTTTTCCCCAAAGGTCAGCACCATCAAGACAACTTGCCATTTGTCAGCAAAACTGAATCTGAAAGTTCACCAAAGTTGAAACTGAGGGGGAAAAAACTTGTTGCCCTGCGGGGAAATCCATAAGTTGTTGCAACAACATTGAAATGAACCAATTCCACAGTAAAAATCACTGAGGTGGCAAGGCCTTTAAAAATTAACCGTCGAATAATATTTAAACACCCAAATCATGTTGTGATAGTTACCACGGCACAAGATTTTACCAGTGCCTATTCTGCTGTATGAGGTGATCAAAAGTACAAACTTGGGAGAATGAACAGTGTGTCAGGTTAAGAAATAGTTCT
>VOQK01000584.1:16105-30387 GCA_015052645.1 Benitochromis conjunctus | reverse complement strand
TGGAGCTGTTTTGCAAAGAAGAATGGGCAAGAATTTCAGTCTGTAGATGTGCAAAGCTGGTAGAGACATACCCTAAAAGACTGGCAGCTGTAATTGCAGCAAAAGGTGGTTCTACAAAGTATTGACTCAGGGGGCTGAATAATTATGCACACCCCACTTTTCAGTTATTTATTTGTAAAAGATGTTTGGAATCATGTATGATTTTTGTTCCACTTCTCACGTGTACACCACTTTGTATTGGTCTTTCACGTGGAATTCCAATAACATTGATTCATGTTTGTGGCTGTAATGTGACAAAATGTGGAAAAGTTCAAGGGGGCCCAATACTTTTGCAAGCCACTGTATATGAGAAGAATGTGAACCCAATTTCCAAAGTCTATCACATGGAATTATATAACAACCCTCTATGCCAAAGCAAAGTGCCTAAACAAACAGACATTTAAAATCCCCTCATTCGTTTCTGCTCTCAGAGTGGCACCAACAGTATAGAGGCTGCAATCACTCATAGTGCTGAGTACAAAGACAAGCCATGACAGCTGAGTGTTTTAAATGGAGGGCAGTTCTTATAGCACTCCCTCTCCCTCAGCTGAAGGATTTATTTGAATCCCATTTTCCTCTTGAGGGGCTCTCATGTTTCCCAGCCAGCGCTACAGCCTCAGTACAGGAGTCCTGCTACTGTACACCTTAGAAAAACAAAGCTTAACGGGTTTAAGGTATGCCGTGGCATTTTGAGTGAAGAGGCTATCAAATACACAGTATTAATAATCAGAAAGTCTTTGCAGGTAGCTTTTCATTTTGATAATGATATTAGTGGCTGTATTAACAGCAATATATCACAAACATAAATTATACAATTTCATATTGAGGTAATTATCAGAAAAAAGTGTAGTATTGGTTTGTTTGTTTTATTACATACTTGTCCACTGATTAATCACAGCAGTTAGGGTCTGAGTAACACAGACTTGGATATCTTCTTGAGAAAACCCTCACTGAGTCACCTCTGTGTAATGTTTCTGTAATTGTAAGAGAGAGTTTGTGCACAGGAACACTTATCTTTCTCACGTCCTTGTTAGCTGCTCATGCGAAATGCATTCTGTCTCAGGTAGTGTCTGTCAAAGCAGACATTTGACAGATGCTTTGGGTGAAAGGGAGTTTGACTGAAACAGATAAGAGTCGAGGTCCTCTGTTGTGGTCCACCACAGAGGCTGGAAATGTTACTTTTGCCAAGAAGAAGCTGTAGCTCGGGAGGTAGAGCATGTCTTCTATTAATTGGAAGTTGATGATTTGATCCCTGGCTGCTATAGTCTGCATGACAAGGAATCCTTGGTTGCTCTCCGGAGTCTGAATATGTATAATAGAGTAGAGCTGTCGCGGCTGCTTAGCCGGTGTGTTTGAGGTGCGGACCCAAAACCAGACACGGGAGAGTAAACTCAGTATAACAGAAGGCGAGCCATTTATTTGGCTGCAAATACATGAACATAAAACAAGGCAAAGCAAGCTGGGGGAAAAACATAACTAAACTAAAACCTAAACTGGGATGAAGCTAAGACAAACAGGCGACCCGACACCAAACAGAGGAAGGCAGAGGACTCAAATACAAGTAGAAGTAGAAACACCTGGGGAAACACAGCTGACACAAATGAATCTGACGCCACAGGGGAAGCAAAACTAAACACACTGAACAGTGAATCACCAGACTTTCAAGATAAAGCAGGAAACATGAGACGTAGACATGACAACACAAACTTGAAAACATGAAACATGCAGACATGAAACACATGACGGACTGACACAGAAGACAGGAAAAGACTCAAACAAGAGACACAGATGAAACAAAAACTAGAATAAAACTCAACTAAATCCTAACTAATAATGGCAACACAAGAACTTAACACATTTCCAATATAACATAAGAATTCAAAAACACAAAATAAGAGCTACATAAGAACCAGTCCATTTACTGAGAATCATAAGATATGTATTAAAAAATAGAGTAGAAAGATTGATGTTATATGACAAATTCTGTTTTACATAACACTGTCCAAGGCCTGCTCTCGACCCCGCTCCCTACCCCAGGCTTTACCGTCTTTTCTTTGACTCAGTGTTGTCTTTGTTTTCCAGGATCATTAAGCCACACAGGCTAATTTGGCTGCCTATTTTCCACTTTACAATACCAAAGTGCGTATTCATTTCTCGATCTAATCTGTAGTTATGTAAAGGTTCAAGCAAGCAGGATGAGTCATTCACTCCTGACTGCCTAAGTTTAAATCTTATAGCACTTGAGAAATTTTGTCTTACCATTCAGCAAGAGTTTGAGGTCAACAGCCTACATTAAAAGTAAAGGCTTTGCTATAATCTATGCCAGATTTGTCTTGGAGGACATCCATGTCCACGTGATAAAAGATCATCTGCATAAATGGAAATGCAGAGCTTGGAAACATTCTTTACTGCACAGCATTCAACTGCTACGACTACATTTCACAGAGCTTTGAATTGAAAGAAAACTGCTGATATAAATGAGTTTTGTCAGCTTGGCAGCCAAACAGAGAGATGCGTGGAAGCTGGCAGGTAGAAAGGTTACCTGGAATCGTCAAGCGCTTACGCATTGTTCGACTTAGTAACAACTGAGCGTCGCTCAAAAATGTATAGCAACAGAAATGTCACTCTGTTGTGGTCTGCTTTTGGTTCTTTTCACTTGACTCGAACCAGAAACAACAAAACCATATGATGTATGCCTGTTCCCAGTTCTCGGAGAGCCAAAAGGAATATTGGCTATTCTTCAGGGCCGAGGTCTGATACAGGTATCGCACTGCAGATTATTACAAAAGACAAATAAATGACCTTGGTATCCCTGATCAGTACCTAGATAACTTTAACATCTGTTTTTATGACTTTTTAGACAATCGCTGCTCTTTTTTCATCCACCCTGCAACACATCTAACAGATGTGTGATGTTTGAATGAGCTGAAGTGAAAGGTATAGGAGTTTGACATCACCTACTTTACCGGGGAAACTTAGAAAAAACAGGATCAATACAACCACTTTGAGAAAACTCTTTGAAACAGATGGTGATTTGAAGGTTTTGTGAAAGAAACGACTTGGGAACCAGTAGAAATGGAAAATATCACCTTAAAAGTCATTGGTCTCACAATTAGACAGCAGTGTTGCTCACTTTCCATCATAATATTGTTTCAGAGATTGTGGTCCAGAGTGATATTTTTTTGCAACTGTAGAAATACAGGGACGGGGTTTTATGTGGCTGTAGTTGTTTAGTTTTCCAAAGTGGAAATTACTGGAGTTTTGGACATTCCTGTTTGGATGATGGTTTGACAAGCTCCGGCTTCAGTGCCACTAGGATAGCAATCACAAAATGATTAAGTACAAACAGTCCTGGAAATTTTATAATGTGCTGACAGAAAAACACGGGCAGACTGTAACATCAACATGAAAGTGCTGGAAGGATATGATTGGTAATGCTTGGTAACCTTTTCTGCTTATTGTCAAAAAACTCCTTTGAACATGATGATGTTCTCAAACCCCCCAAATTATTGTGGAACAAAAATTGTGCAAATAATAATGTTCTTCAACGTCCTGAAATCATTGTCTCTGCACACAGTTCACTGTGCCATCCACAAATACAGGTTAAAGCCACAAGTGAATGTGATCCAAACATGCTGCCATTTTCTCGAGGCCTGCGTCTCTAACTTTACCCCCGTCACAATTTTTTTGTTGTTGCATCCAAAAAATTCAAAATTCACTACACGTAACAATTTTCTTAAAACGGTACATATTCATGAGTTTAAGCGTTTTTCTCTGATCGATTGTGAGTAAAATATCAGTTTTTCTTTCTAATTTACAGTGTGCCAGCATTTTTAGAATTGGTGTTTTAGAATTGGGGTATGAAAGTAGGTTTTTAATGATTAATAAGTCACTAAACTCTGTCTTTATTTCCATTTGACACTGTCATTTTTTGGCAGGGTTATAAATAATGTTGCTTGGCAATAACAATGGGAAGTGACTAAGTTTGATCCGCTCTTCCATTACCCACAACCAAAACATTTACTAAATTATACGTTCATATACAGTTTCAGTTCACGTCCCCGATCTGCCATCCAGGCTCTTGATGTGGATCTTAATAAGTTGCCATAAGTTCTTGATGTTTTTAAAAACGTAATTCCCTTCTCTTCTTTTGCTTGTCTTTTTCCACTGTTCCATTGACGTGCAGTTCCTCGCAGTCCATGACAGCAAACAGAGTACCATTACAGTCATAACAAACAATCTTCAGTGACAAGAAGAACATAGAGTCCTGCAAGAGGCTGGTTTGGCTGTAAGCTTAATATAACTGAGTCATTCTTTGATTACATGAATGGACAAAAATCCACAGAAGAACTGTGGAAAGCTTTCTGTGATGTTTGGAATAACTGAATGCAAAATATCTTGAAAAACTATGCAACGGTATCTACGAGAGCCTGTGCTGGTTTAAAGGCCATGGTGGTCAATAAACTTGGATGAAAGAAACTTTTATTTGCACGCTGCAGATAGACCTTATAAGGAGCGAGGAAACAGTGTTGTTGTGCATCTTTCTACATTTACAAGCCCTTTAATGGGCCAAAAACAAGCAATTTCCAAGCTGGAAATTCCCTCCCTTATGGGAGGACTCTAGCTGGAATTCAAATTGCAAACTGCTGACACAGCAGCTGTTTAATAGTTCTTCTGTTTGTCTCTCAAAATCCTTTTACATCTATTGTCTTTCCTAACGTTTAAAATGCCTTTAGAGCTGTGTGGTAACCAAGTTTAAATGATATGATTAACTGGTTTATACTAAACTATATCTGCTACAGGTCAAGCTACTTGAGTGATAGTTACACTGGGTGACTCCTGACCATCTCCAGCAACCAGTGGAAGCTGGTTGTTTTTGGCCTTAAGGCTCAGTGAGGAAATTGGCTTGGCAGTGAGAACTTGACCTGTGAACTGTGATTTTAAAATTACCTATGCTGCTCCTGGAGGCACACGTATTTGCAGAGAAACAAGCACTGTGCTGCTCATCTGTGAAACAGTTTAAACTTTTGGCGGCCTGGGAGCAGATAAAGACTTTATTGACTTAAGCAGTTGCTGTAAATCAGGTCTCTGGATTCACTTCTGTTATTTAGTTTGACCACAAGATATGTGGTCACCATATGCACAACCATGCAACAATTAATCTTATCTTTAACAATCAAAAGCAACAAACTTGTGAAAAATCAAGAAAAGCATAAACAACTGCTTTATGAAAGACAAATAAACAGCAAAAGTACAACTGGCTGAAGTCCCTTTGTAGCAGTCCAGGAAAAGGGTCTTTCCAGCCTGGCCAGCTCCCTGCAGGGCAGCTTGACACAGTTCAGATGAGAACCAGGGTCTCATCAACAAGGCCACTCTATCAACTTGAGTTGATGGCAAAAGGCTATTTTGGGTTCATGAAGGGAGGAAATATTTGTTTGACAGCAAGTCGAGATCAGATGAGACAGAGTCAAACATGCAATTCATGAATGCAGACAGCCAGCTAGGGAGGAAAGATGCAAAAATGTCACTTAGTTTTATCTTTTGGCACGCACTGTGCACAGTAAATGAGCGACAAACCACAATTAATTGACAATGGTGCTAAATGGCATGGTTTTTACCTTTATCCAAAGCACTGTGTAACAAATCCTTAGAGGACCTGCTTTAGGGTCCTGCCAGAAGGAAATGAAAGACAGATCTGACGCACCGTAACAACCTCTGGCTGCAAGAGAGGATAGAAGTCACCGTGCACTAATATCGCCTGAGAAACAGTGGATCTTCAGTGTTAGGATGTTGTGCAGCTAATGTGGCTAATGTGACCATTCACTTTAACTGTGCGTCCACAAATTCAGTAAACAGGGACTGGGTGTGGGTTACTGTTATTCATGTCTTCACTCAACTTTGGCTTTTTTGTTAGCATTCTTTGATGTCAGACATGACAAAATAAGGATGGGATTTAGAGGGTACGTTCCCTTCCTTCTTCCCCCGCTTTAAATTAAATGATTGGGAGCTACACCAGAATGTATTGTATTGCACTTTTGCCCATCTCCCGCACCTCCACTAAGTTTCATGGAATTTGGGTTTATGTATTCTTTCCGACAGATGGACAAATGGAACTGTAAAAATAGCTGAAATAGCTCAAGCTTAAACTTTTGGTTATAGAATAAATGACCATGATGCAAGTATTTCCTGAAATAGCAACACGATGGCAGATATTATTTATTGTGTAACTTAACAGCTTCTGCAGTCTATTTTTTCTGGGTTTGATTCTGGTTCTAATGTGTAAGATTTCATTAGCAGACTACAAGTAAATTCTCTGACTCACAGCGTGCAACCAGCTGACTAATCGGAACAGATGGGGCCTTTCTGGAGACAGAGATCGTTTCTCGAGTAGAAAAGTTAATATGTTATTTACTAACTTGATTGTATTCATTTTTTCTCCCTCACTGATAAGTCAAGGCAAAGAATATGCTCACCCCTCACTTAAATAACAACGTGGACAGCGGACACAAAAATAAAATCAAATAAAAAATATTTGGGAACCATTCTCCATCATCTTCCATGCAGTAGATGAATGGGCTGACTGTGTTGAGGTGATCAAATTTCAGTTCACTTAAATTAGATTTATGTAGCACTAATTCACAACAGCAGTCGCCTCAAGGCATTTTATATTGTAAGGTAAGGACACTACAATATCAGAAAGAACCCCCAACAATCATAAGACCCCCGTTGAGTAAGCACTTGGCGACAGTGGGAAGGAAAAACTCCCTTTTAACAGGAAGAACCTCCGGCAGAACCAGGATTAGGGAGGGACAGTCATCTGCTACGATGTAACCTAGGCAGTTTATACAGTAATTTCTCCCAGTTTGATTAATGCATTTAAGAAGAGTATTTATTATTCAGGTTCTTGGTGTTGATGAACAGCCGTTTTTGCCATCTGACCATATACAGTGATACCGTGAACATAAAAAGTAACATGATAAATAAACATACATCGAATATACTTCAGTACAAAGTAGTTATAGTGATAAATAAGACATTGATAGCAAATTAATTCATAAAATCTTCATATTTTACAGCATCTGCAATCATTTATCCAAATGCTTGATGTCATTTAAACAGATATCCGACTGCGTATGTTCCAAATATAGCATTGTATGCAGTAATTACTGCTTATTCTACATTCTTACATTAAAACAATGACACAGCAGTGCATGCATTTAATGCCATTCACATTTATAGCAGCAGTGGACTGAGTGGGAAATGAGTGTTAGGCTATAGGCTTTAAACAGCTGGATGTGTATATATAGAAAGCAGATGTGGCCTGGAATGTCCACCACATGGAAAAGCTGAATGTGTCTATACCTCTATAGTAATAGGGGGCCTAACAGCCAAAGGTTCAACAAACTGAGCTGAAAAAAAGGCTTCTGGAAAGTTGTGGTATTAGTGCTTTGAACCTCCTGCATCCAGCTCTTTTCTGCTGTTTTGACCTTGTGTTAGAGCAAAAAAAAAAAAATTGTGGCAAGCTGTTTTTTTCTGATCTTCATGTTACACACAAAAATCACAACAGCAGAAATTGCTGGTCACGTTTTTCTGAGTTGTTGTGTTGGGATTATTGCCCAAAACCACATTTCCATGTGGTGTCTGTCTGCACAGCAAATTATCTACAGCTGAAAGAATTTCAGGAGCTCTATAAGCTATTTTCAGACCCCGTTTCCTTCTTAATTTTGATGATTTCCTTTACCGAAAGGCTTAGTTTATGACACAGTTTTTGCATGAGGAGGAAAATTCTTTTGTTGTTAATAAAAAGAACCAGGGATCCACCTATTCCCTTAAAATTATCGGGAACATGGCTGCACGTTTTGTGAGCTTTCCTGCAGACTTGATATAACATAAATACACGTGGAGGGTAACCCTTGGCTTTTGTTCTTCCAAGGATAAATGTTGAACAGATTGTGCTCAAGTCAATTCAACTTCAATGTGATTCAGGCTTTTCAGCAGTGCAGCCAGATCCCAGGTTCCCCCATCTAGTGGTGTGAGCAGTAAGCACCACTGCAGGTATTTTACACTATAAGCACTTTGCCAGGCTCTTTAAACAGCAATCTCATGCGGCAGAGCAACAGAACATTTTACCTCGTGCTCAGTGGCTCAACAGAGGGATATTTATTGTGATTTGAACATGCAATCATGGAAAACTTGTGAGCATATCTCTGCTCAAACCTCTCTGTAGACATTAGACAGCCAATTTCCTTCTGCTAGATCACTTAGTGCTCTGATAGGGTCACTGCCTTTGTGTTGATTTTGCTCTTGAGAAATGGTGAAAGATATATCCATACCACAAAGACTGGGTATGAGACTGTTAATGATTTTGACTTGCATTTGGACTCACAATAATGTTAATATTTCCAACACAACTTCCTCGGCAAGCCAGGGGAACTCAGTGAATGCGACCACTACCTCACTCTCAAATAGCCCCGATCTACTATGACGATTAACATCTGAGACAATACCATCTTAGATGACATTACAAAGTGATCTTCAGGCTGCGCAGGGAGGAGTAAAGCTGTAATCTGACAGCCTGAGAGGGTTATGGAGTTAGATCATGTCTTTTTAAGCATCCAGCAACATAACTGTGGTGAGTCTGAAGGGCTCATTAATAAACATTTGGAGCTTTCTCAATGGATAAGTTGTCTCCAACACGTCATGTCTGAGGTTCACAGATTACTGCACAGTGGCTGCTTGTGAGTTTGCTTGCAGTCACCATTCAGCCTAATTCAAACCAATAGTGGCTGGTTGATAGGCAGTGTTTCGCTTTGTGGTTCCTGTAAAAGCCCTTGATAAAATACATTACAGGGTTCAAATAAAGGGAGATTTGCACATCTCATAAACCCATATTTTATTCACAGTAGGAACACACGAGCCATTCAAATATTTAAACTGAGAAAAATGAGCCATATTAAGAATAAAAGACGTCTTTAACAATAACACGTATCAAAAAACTGAGACAGGGCCATGTTTCTCATTGTATGTGGACTTGTCTTGTCTGACATAGGATTCTCAGAAGGTGGCAAAAAAACAACAACAAGTGTTCAAGAAATTAACTGACATTCTTATCGGTCAGAGTGACAGCTAATATCTAAATCTGCTAATATCTAAATAGGCTTTTATTAGCTTCCTTAATAGGCTTATATTAACATGTGTCATATTTATGCACCAGTGTGGCCAGAAAGCTTTGAAATAAACTAAATGATCTCAATCATTTACAAACAAAACTTATTTTATCCTCACCTGATGTATTACTATCGGTCGATAAATTAAAAAAAATCCCATTATTTAAGACGTTGCAGCCCTGAGGGTTTATACTGAGGTTTGCGCTTGTGCATGAACAGCCCTGCGGTTTGGCTTTTTCCTCTCAGAGAATGACTGCATTCATTATATTAGTAAGTGGAAGAGAGCACAGCCATAAACACATCAGAATTTGATCAAATGTTCCACTCATCAACATCCAGATTATTCGCTGTCTATTAAAGCCCCATTGTAAACAGACACAACAGGAGAAATACTGAAAAAGACAACCGCAGAAGCTAATCTATCCTCCTTAACAAGGAGATTTTCCATGGCTTCTCTCCGTGAAATTGCATTCTTTTTTACCACGTACATTTTCTTGGAGTATGTCTGTGCTTCTCATGAGACGACATACCAAATGGATTCTAAAATTCATGCAATTAAATGTCTGGAGCAACATGTTACTAAAGCAAAACACGGGTGTTTAATTGTAGATCTAAAGATGGTTTAAATAGGTGCATGCTAGGAAACATCCATTCATGGGATCGCATCCATCCCATCAATTCTTAACGGTTTATCCAACATAGGCTGATGAGGAGCTCAAAACTCTCCAATGCTAGAGATGCAAGAGAGACTGACAACCATTACTAGCACTACACCAGAAAATACAAATATTTATTTGTAAAGCATAAAAGGTCATAAAGTGATGGAAACAATATCCCAAAAAGTTGATTGTGTTCATCTTGACGTAGCGTTTTCAGCGGGAGAAACGTTTTGTCACTCATCCAAGTGACTTCTTCAGTCTCAGCTGACTGCAGGTTTCAGCAACCTTATAAACAGTACATTTGCATAATGACTGAAACTAGCACCACTGAAGGAACGATGGGCTGGGAGGTCAGTTCCTTGATCATTAATATGCAAATTCTCATGACTGTTGATCAACAACTATTGATCAAGGCCCACTGATTAAAGGCCATTGACACAATACTCAGTTGGGCTGTGGTGTTTATACTGTTCAGTTGGTACTAACGAGCCTAAAGTGTGCCAAGAAAATATCCCCCACAAAATTACACAACCAGCAGCTGTCTGATAAAAGTAGGATGGTTTCATCCTGTCATGCTGTTTACACCAAATTCTAACCCTGTGATCTAAATATTTCTGCAGATATTGAGATTAACCAGGCCAGGCAGTGTTTTTCCTTCCTTCTTCCATCATCTGCTGTCCAGTTTTGGTGAATCTATATATCTATGTAGCCTCAGTTTTGTGTTCTTAGCACCCAGTGTGGTCTTCTGCTGCTGTAGGCCATATGCTTCTAAACATGCAGATGCTCATCTGCATGTTTTGGCTGTAACAAATGGTTATTTGAGTCAATGTAGAGAAATTGCAGCACACTGGATATTGCCTCTTTTTTGCCTCATTCTCTAGAAATCCCACAGATGGAGAAACTACCAGGACACCAGTTTGTCTCGCACCAACAACCATCCAACATTCAAAGTCACTTAAAATGCCTTTCTTAACCATTCTGAAGCTCAGTTTGAAGTTCTTCAGGTCATCTTGATCATGTTTACACACCTGAATGCACTGAGTTGCTCCCAAGAGGTTGGCCAATTAGATATTTGTGTTAGCAAGTGGCCAGCGAGTGTTTATTACATTATCTAAGAAAATTTGAATGTTTTTATTCTTCTCTTGAGGCTCAAACACACGTCAAGCATCTTAAATACCATTTGAATTCATCATTAAACTGCAGCTGCGATCTAATATTTCAGTGTTTTGCCACAGACGATGTTTTTCTGACCCTCGAAATGTCACAGTTTGAAATGACTTTGCAGACATGAGATCAGTATGACGAAAAGCAGACCTGTAAGGTTACTGATATCCTTCTAGTGACTCGCGACACAAACACAACAGAGTCCGTCTGTAAAGAGGAGAATATTTTATTCAAATATTCACATTAATCACAGGTGGAGTGACTAAAATGAACAGATCCGGGTCTCCATGCCGAAGGTAGTGTTGCAATAACGAACCCCATCCCCAGGGTTTGCTCTCATGTGACGCTTCACATCAGTCAGGAAATAAACAAAAACGTTCTGTTCAATTCAGAATATGTTGCCTGCCATGGTGCTTTTTTTTTTAAACATGAATAAAAGTGTTGTATTACAGAAATAAAAACGTCTTGAGGCACATGTTACTCAATACTCCACATGAATTATTGACGTTTTAAAGCCAAAACAAAGTCGGTAATACTTCTTGAAATAACAGTCCTTTCAGTAGCAGAAGACGTGATCCACCAAGGACCTAAAACTGAAATTTGATACTAATCACCGACATAATTTCTCTTCAATAGGCTTTCCAGATTGTTTAAAACCTCAAAATTTATTAGGTCATTACCTCATTTACATAAAATTCGGTATTAGTCTGAGGAAAAAAACAAATATCTTCAGTAGTAAAGGTGAATGCTGCTACACAACATCCCAGTATATCATAACTAATATATTAACAACAAATGCTATGGACAGCAGGGATTGTCTTCTTGTTTGTTTGGTCCTGACTAAACTATATCAACAACGACTGAATGGACTGCAGTGACATTTTATTCAAAATATCCAGGAACGTAATGCTGATTTCTTGAAAAGTTTTACTGAAAAGGAAAGAAAATGGCAAGTTTAGAAGGAAGCGGGAGAAATATGAATATAATGTTTTTAAAGAAGATTAAAAAGCATGTATGAGAACAATCAAAAATGGCTGCCATGGAGTGGTTTCATTGTTTATACACTATCTGCCTTCTCCAAAGCAGTTGCTGAACCTGTCACCTGTCATTGTGATTAGGCTAATATGTGAAAATGCTGATATTAGCGTAAATCCGTATTTACTACATTCCTATCCAATGTGGCCAACTACAGTGTGTCAGTGTATCCCCTACAGCTTATGTACAGTCATGCAAAAAAGATGGTTTTCACAGGCCTTTATGAACTCTCATGACAAACTAACTACACCCTCACAACTTCTTATAGGAATTAATTTGATAATAAGCACTTTGTTAACACAATGCCAAGGAGGAAAGCCATCTGCAATGACCTCAGAGAAGTCACTATTGTTGCCTATCAGGCTGAGGAAGGATTACAAATAGTGTGGTTACAAAATCCCACCTCTGCCTGCATGGATTCTCACCAGGGCTGAGCAAGAGCGGCTGGAGAATTGGCTCTCGCTGACGAGAGTTGCCTCTTCGCATACGGTAAAGCTACAACAGAATGGCTAAAAAAGAAAGTAATAAGGTGCTCCAATGATCCCAAGTCCAGACAGTCTAGAGTTAATGAAGGACTTATGCATAAACAAATCCTTACACACACAATAAACTGAAGTGACATCTTAAAGAAGCGTAGGATAAAATTCTTCCAGAATCATGTGAGGCACTGATAAAGTTGTACAGAAAATTGTTACTTCAAGTTGTTCCCACTGAAGGTGCGTCTACTAGCTGTTGAATCATTGGGTGTATTGCCGTGTGAAAATGTATGTTTCACATGATGGGAAGCTCTCAAAAATTCCAAATTGGGACAAAAAAGTATTGTTCCTGATTTTCTGGTTAGTTCTAGATTGGATCAACAGGACAGACACTCTGCTGTTACATTTCTAGGTGACTGTTGATGCTCAAGTATTCCTGTCAGAAGACTTTTTTGCTGGTGAGTCTGAGTCATATGAATGATGACCAAGAGGTAACAGCCAACGGCTCCTCTAGCTTATCTAGTCTATCAGCACTGATGACCAAATTATGTAATAGGTGTCAAAGAAATGACATCATTGTCAAACATCAATATGCTCTTCATTATAATGTCACCATTACACGGTGAAGAAAGGCAGGAAGTAATTTTGCTCTTCATCTTACTCGATTCAGTTCAATTTAACTTTATTTATATAATGCCAATTTGCAACATTTGCCTCAATGTACTTCATATTGTAACGTAAAGACCCCACAGTAATACAGAGAAAACCTAGCATTCAGAGGACCCACTATAAGAAAACACTTGGTGACAGTAATTAGTTAAAACTCCCTTTTATTCCCACTGTTCACAGTGGCCTGGCTACCTACAGGATTTTCAAGGGTGTGAAGCCGGGTCTCCAGTTCTCTTAGCTAATTCACATTTATTCTACATATCAGTATTACTAAAGGAGGCCGAGGAGTAGTTAAACATGTGACAGCAAAGTGCAGGAGTTAGGTAAGCTAAGCTGCTAGTGATTAGGCTAAGAGCTAAGCTAATAGCTGCGTTAAGCTAGCTAGACACAGGGAGGGAGTATTTTGGACATAGTTAACAGGTGATTCAGCACAGAGTGTGCTTTGGATAAAACGTGAAGGTTAAACAATCAAATCGTTATCTAAAGGGTTGTAATTAAACAGGCTACACGTATTAAGCTAGGCAAAACACCACTGTGCATTGTAACATGAACAAAGAGTGCAAGAATACCACAGTTAGCGCCAACGCCAAGGGAGTTTAAAGTTTATTTGTTCACTTATTTATTACTGCAGCTTTCTTTGTTTTATATAAATTTACGAGAGAAAATGAATGCTTTGATACAAATTGTGCAAAATGGTTTGGAAATCAGTTTTATTTGACCACAAATAATAGCATATTGGCGTTCCGATCGCACATCCTTTCTGACATTTATTAGCATGCCACACACCAGGAATTAAAAACCACACCATCTTTAAAGTCAAGGCGTATCACACCAGCAGGATTTACTTTCCCCAAACGGCTCCCTTTATGGAGCTATAATTACACAACTCTCATTTATATTAATCCATTGTTTGAAAAAAAAAAAAAAGGCTTAAATGTGACGACTGTGTTGGAACTATTACTAATACTTCACCAGCTTTTGTAATCAAACTTTTTGACTTTCCTTTACTCAAGTATAAGCAATGCTTCAGCCTTTTTTTCCCCTTTTTTTTTTTTTTCCTTTTTTTTGGTGGT
>VOQK01000584.1:0-16055 GCA_015052645.1 Benitochromis conjunctus | reverse complement strand
TGGACAAATGGAATAATTATTTGGGTGTCTGTCTGCTCCTGCAGCTTGTGCATATAAGCAGGTATGACTAAAATGGTATCTGTGGTAGGAATGCTGCGGCTAACCACAACTATGAGTGGAGAGAAACTTCACATAAACACTGCAGCCGTGGTTTAATCCAGTTTTATATTATTCAAACAAGACAGTTACAACAGTGCATGTATCATGTCAGGCCCATCGCTGGATCCGAGTAAACTGTCTGTGCAAAGTTCACAGGCAGATGCACTGACTCACAAACAGCCATTCATCAGTTCTTTCAGTCTATATAGATGTAATAGATCACTACATTTTTTTTTAAGTTATTCATCTTTAGCTAAACTCTACGCTGAGTACAATTTGTGACAACATCACAGCTACTGGGCAAATTATCTGCGTAGAACTGTGGGCTACCGCCGGCCTTTAAGGACCCACCGGAGAATAACGCTGAATTACAGCATTTCTCGCTCATTTATCACAGCACCGTTTTTCAAATTTAAGCTGTGGAGACCGTGCCGATTGCAGCCAGAATTCTTCTCAAGAAAAACTGTGCTGCCAGCAAGAACAGCCACAGCTGGAGAGGAAAATAGAGCCTCTTTCTTCAACACAAAGTGTGCAGCGCTGACTCGGTGTAACATATTTCTGCATTCGTTCCCAAACTTGGCACCTTGTTTCCTCTTCGGAATAAATGCCGAATGCCACGTCTCACCTTAAAAAAAAAACAACACTTTTCATTCAGCTAAACAGGCAGGTTATAGTACAAATTGCTCCAGTACAGAAAAACTGAAGTTTGTCAAATTAAAAACTCAAAACATACCTGTAAAAGTAGTTGGATTTTAATGCATGTTAAGCCTTTCCTCAGTCACTACTGCAGTTTTGCGAGTGTTGCTGGTGTTTCGGAGATATGCGCGGATGTATGCACTGCATTTTGTAAACATCTCGTGTTGATGTTGGTCATGTGCACGTTTTGATCCTGACCCAGATTTTTCCATAAACCAAACCAAGTAGGTTAGATCACAGTTTCAGATCATGTTTATAGTTTGCAGTCAAAACTTTGGTGATAAATCTCAAAACCTTCTTCTTATCTTTCCACACAGCTCCCAGACCTGCACAACCCCAGCCAATGAATTGCACAATTTATATTTTTCAACGTCATTTTTTCTTTAAAAAAAATTACGTGGGGCAGTATGGGTTTCCGAGCTTGCGGTAAGCACCAGGTATTTTCTGTTCTTCTAAGCCCTGTTTCCCAAAACTCAAGTAAAACCTACTGCTAATAAGGCCTGCTACATTTTCATTTGTTAAGGCAGTCAGCTGTGGTTAGAAAGCTCTTTCCACAGCTAATTGCTAAATGATGCAATATGTTCATTAGCCAGTCACTAGCTGTGCATGTGTGTTTTTTAGAGCTTTTTGCTACAAACAGCTTCCAGGTGCACGTTGAAAGTGAGTGTGCGAGTGGCCTAAAATAGAAAAGTTGTGCATTGGTAAGAAGACTAGACCTATGAGATGAAAGACACTCTCAGTTCATAAGGTCATGAAAAACCTGGAAAAATCATGACATTTGAGAATCTCATGGATGGAAATGTTTTGGGTAAATATCGCCAGAAAGCTTTGAAGAAGTTTTTGGAATTTAGCTTCACGAAAGGTTTACCTGAATAATATCAGGCAAACTTTGATCTTAGCTGTGGTTCAGCTCAAACGACATGAGCTGCAACATGTCATTCATTTGGTATGGCTCGAGGAAGAGCAGAATTCAATACATATAAATGTGGACTGTGTAGCCAAACATCAGCAGTTTCAAACATTAGAGGCAGCGGTAGCTAGAGAGGCTAAAGGAACGCAGTACTGGCCTACTCCTGCTGCTCCCTGCACCACCTATAGACAGATGTTTCACAGAGTGTCAGGTCAAATATGTGCCTCAAAGCGAAAACAAATGAAAATTTATTGGCCACAATATCTACGAACCCTGCACTAAATTAGTCCAGACAAAGATGTGAAAATGCTCGGTGAGTTCATCAGAGTATGCTTTTCCTTACATCAACTTTTCCTTACTTTTAAGACTTTACAGCCACGCAACATTAATAATCCTTAAACGTCGATGCTGCGGAACACTGTGAACTTGTGGTGATCCCTCACACAGAGGTTTTAGTAAGTGGCTGGACTCGAGGAGACCCAGTTCCAGTAATCAATGAAACAATGACTGAAGGCCAGCTGCACTCTTCTTTTCATCAAACATTTGCATTTCCTTTTGGAAGACTGCACCAGAGTGACTTGCCCAATAAAAATATGAAACATGTTGTTTCATATTTTTGTTCCTCGTTTTTCTTTTGTTTTTCCCTTAATTGTTGTACCTGAAACACGCCGTGGCGAAAAAGTGCATCTTAACTGGGAACAAAAGCTTTTTATTATCCCAGTGATTTATATCACATTGTCCGGCCAGCACTGGACAGAGTCCTGCACAAAAGGCAACCCAGCAGTGGGAACTTTTAAAGTTCTTTGAGTCAAATAAATGACCAGTTTAAGTGCACTTCAGGGTCCCTGTTGTGGTTTCTGGCTTTGGCATGTGATACCCCAAATCAAATAGCCCATTAAGAGAAACTCTTTTCTTTCAATACTGACCTTAATGAAATGCAATATACGCAATAATTCTTAAAAAAAAAAAAATAGAGTGCCTAGATACGGTTGTAGAACAAGAAGTGCTATGTTTGGTTTCTACTGCGTAGCAACCGTGTTTACTCACTGTGTCAACGCAAACTCCCAGAGGCCACACAGTTGCAAGGAATCTGTATTACTCTTTTTGGCTGTGTACTTTTATGGCTAACTTGCAGCAGATGTGTGATAAGAAATGTAACAGTGTGAAAAAAATAGCACATTCTTGACTCTGGTACTAAATAATAAAACTTGCAATAAAGGATCAGAAATGCAGTTTTGACCTTGCTTTTTCAAAACAACCGTCTGCTGGATTATTATTATTTTTTTAAGCATTAATCATCAAATGATAAATCGGTCAATGCGGACATGTTGTTCCCTGTTAGTTTGTATCAGTAGGAGCTAAGAACAGATGAGCGCACACACACAAAAAAAAAATTCACATAATTCGAAGCGTGTGTTTTCTTTAATTTCTTTTTTTCTTTGAAAAACTCTGACTCATGTCCATTCCACATCATAAGATGATCAAGTTCCCAAGAACCCCTCCGTTCGTTACCGGCAGAGGGGAAAAGCTTGATTTGACTCGTTTCGAGAAGTTGAGCCGATGACTCTGAGCAATAGACGTTACATCTTTGCGGGATGATTATTGGTTTCCCCGCAGTCTGGCGTGTTGATTTGCATGTTATTTTTGTTTGTCTGCTTGGCTTGGTCACGCAGCATTTATAAACCACTGTGGACAAAAATAAAAGCCTGTTTTTTATTTGCTGGATTAGCAATAAGCAGATTGTTTCAGTTTGTATATCGATGGTACCAGCCACAATAGACATTCCAGAAACCGGTGACAAGTCCTGCGTGGCTCAACGTTTGAGCCTCTCGCATACGTACTTATCAACCCTGCCAAGTCTCTTATGTAATTCAAGTCTCCTGTTCCTAAGACTTTTACAGCGGTTGACCCTCACAGGACACACTCCGAGGACAGCAGCAGCCATATAAGGGCAGGGGTACCGTGTCACTGAAGAACGTCCCATAGCTTCCCAGGCACCAATGGTATGTACTATGAAAAATAATGACTCCCACTATCCAGCTGTCTTCTGCCTGTGCCGTCTTTAGTGCTTTTTCTTTCTTTTGCATCTATTTGTTGCTCTTGTCTGTGAGGATTAAGTACTTTCCCTTTGTGAGCCGGGAAAGCTGTGAGCCTAAAATTTGTTTATCTAAAGAGCTTCTTTCCAGTGCAGTCACAGATGACATCATGAGACTTTTTTTTTTCTTTTTTTGCTTACGAAACGATTGATTGGTAGAGTCTTGTTCATCGTAGCTACTGACAATGTGTTACTGGGAATGACAAAGACATTTTAAGGATGATTAAGATAGTGCTTGAACAGATCTCACCCTTGTAGTGGGGAGAGATCTGAAAAATGATGTGTCTGGTAACACAGACTCGCTTTATTTATGATGGGAAAACTCTTCATCTTCAAAGACACTCACAAAGACTTCCCAGGGTTTGTGGCAAGGATTTGTGCCACTTCAGGTCTGGGAAATAAAACATCTGGGACAAACACCATCAAACTTGACACACAATCGGATCCTGAATCCGTTTGATGCTTTAATGATATCAGCACTTGCAGGAGGAGACACTCTTTTTCCCGATTCAAAAGGAGGAAGGCTCTGTATCAAATTTGTGTGGCGGGCCAGAGTTCATCCTTTTGATTGGGTTCAGCTGCTGCCGGCGGTGCTTACCCACCAGCAGATTTGGTTCAAACTTTCCAAACAGAAACAGAGTTACATGTGAGAAGCGAGGGGAAAGATTGCCATCACATTTCTTTTATATATCATCACATCTTTGGCATTAGTTCAATAGTGACAGGAAACGGGGCGAGAGTAGCGAGACTAGAGCAATGACACACGGCTAATGGCCAGCTCAGCTAATTTTAGGTATTCTTGTTCATGCGATTGTGCGTGAATGTGCAAACATTCACAGTAATCCAGTATTTGCACCTTTATTCTTCTCACATTCTGAACTCTCCTAGGAAAGCGTACTTGTCGTTTCTTAAAATGAGTCTTCAGGAATAGTTCCTCAGGCTTTCTGAAGGACATTCAAAGCTCTTCTTTTGATGTTGGCTGCCTTTTGGTCTGTTCTTGGTGAACATGATCCCACACTGCTTCACTGACATTGGGGTGTTTTTCTATCCAGGTATGCTTTTACTGCATTGGCAATCTGTTTCAGGTCATTGTCGTGCTAAAAAATGAAGCCACTGTCAATCAGACACCTTACAGATGGTATCGCATCAAGGTCTGATGTCTGTGTCCTCTGTGTTCATACTTCCATCAATTTCGACAAGACCCCCAACACCACTGGTTTTCAAATTTACATTCATCACTCTATTAGACTTATTGCCACTGATTGTCAGTCCAGTTCTTGTGTAAGTTTGCATACCTCAGTCAACTTATACATGTTTCCCTTCCTTGAGTTAGGTGCCCTTTTCATGCTTGAATGATTCATAGGTCAGTGTTAAATGGCTTAGCAAACAAAAATAATCTTCCCCTGAAAAAGGTCAGGTGCAAGGACTGGGCTGAAAATGAGTGAAAAGGCAGTCAGTGTCCAAAGTTTGAAAGAGCTTCAGGAAGCCTGGAGAAGTGTCGCTGAAGACAACCGCTAATGATTACAAGAAAATCTGGCACCTTGGAAAGAAAATATAAACAAATGAGCAGTGGCTCAGAAACATTTGCACAGAATAGTAAGTTCCTTAGTTAATATTAATAGTCCTGAAAACTATGAGAATTTTTTTTTTTTTGAGCTGTTTCTATCATCTTCATCTATCAGAACACAGAATTATTGCTATCGCCAGTAGTCAGACACAACACAGGCTTGCCCTCCTAATTTGTAGAGCGAAACGAGGACAGAGTGAGGGAGGGAAAAGAAACAGGCATTTGGGTCGCCATCATTCAGCCGCAAAGATAAACGCATATACACAACAATCGTTTCTCTGTAGTTTCTGCTTTCAGTCGTCTCGCACTAATTGCTGAAATAACCGAGAGATGAGCGCTTTTATTTGGACTTTTTCACCATATTTTGTTTACAAACCAGATGATTACATTCCAGCATGATTCAAGGGCAGCGCTGCAGGAACCTCGAATGACACAAACTGATATGGCAGACTTTAAATTGTTTAGTGAAGTGTTGCTTTGGCTGCTGTCCCTGCTGAAGCTGGGTTTGTCTGTTCTTTGTCTGGGCGGGAGCTGCTGCTCTCTCCCATTTCCTTCTCTCTCCCTCTCCCTCGCTGAGGTAAAAATGAGTCACTGAGTCAGCAGCTGGTTTCCGTCATCCCTAATATCACTAGCATTTCACAGGAGACCGGCTGCCATCCTTACACTCTGACGACACCACTTCCCTTTGTCCTTTTATGGAAAAAGTCACTGTTGACAGAAGACCTACCAGGTTGAGGCCGGTGATGATCAGATTTTAGTTCCTCTGTAAATCTATGATTTCTACACTTGTTTAGGCAGGCCCCGTGTGTCTGATTGTAAAGAGTTTCTTTCTCTGTTAGAAGTCAGGTGAAAGTGTAGACCACAAAGATCCTGCTAATTTTGTGTGACCCCTAACATTTACAGGAGCCAGTCAGGTGCAGGTGGATGATATGACACTCATGTTAAACAGCCTTAATAACTCTTTAAGGGCCTTCGATAAATGATGGCATCTATGCAGCGACTCCACTTTCTCTTATAAGTCTCATATTATCCTTCAGCTCATGATTATATGTGAGCTATGAAAGAAAAATGCCTGTAAGTATAGGAAACCAATATTAATCTCACCTGAGGAACCGTAGAAACATGACATGACAATGCTAACATGCTAACTTAAACCGACATACAGTGTTCACCATCTAAGTGTGGTCTTTTAGCAAGTTAACATTTGTAAAATAGCATTAAGCACCCAGCAAAGCTTCACAGTAATGATTTCAGTCTTGACTAAATGCCAGTAGCTGTGCAAATAGGTGCATGCCTCATGTGCGGTACAAGCGTAAAGTTTTAATCCACTACTGAGATAGTGAAGCGAAATGATAGTGAAGTGACGGACTGATCAGGCGTCCCGCGAGCCTCGCCGCGAACTGGTGAGCATGACTAAAGCGCTTTTCATTCGCAAAGCAGCTGCGCTGTGTCTTCAAGTAGAGGACGTGAGCAACAACCGCTTGTCAGCTTTGTTTTGGCGTATCGTTCTAAGACCTGGAACACTTGTACTTTTTATTATTCTGCCACCCTGGACTAAGGTGAATCATAAAAACAAAAAGGAGGTGCCTATTTTTGCCAGGGCTGTCAACTACGGATGAGTGGATTCCATTATTGAATGTTGAAACCAAGATGTTTAGTTTTCCCATTCCAGTGGCTGAAGGGACATGCAGGTCTGTGTCTCGCTCCATCTCATCTTCCTTCCCATTTTCCTGTGAAGGGAGGTGCCGTGCTGAGTGCTGCTTATTTGAGGAGTCGCTGTGGAATCTGCTGTCCCTTTTATTTTAACCGTGCAGGCATGGCAGCAAAGATGAGACAGACCACTCTGCTTGATGTTTATCCACAAGGCTTTGAGAAAAATATGGCCTGAATTCTTGGAGACAGGCACATATCCCGTTCATCCTCTCACCTGTTTTGTTTTCCAGGTGTGAGACTCACCCAAAGGCCCTTTCTGTACTTGTTGAGCAGTTCATTGCTCCACCCTGTCTGTCCCCAGTTTTTAAGTAAAGGTAACCGCAATGCAAAAAAGCAAATGGGTTTTGTCATGTGGCGAAAACAAGATTAAAATCTCTACATTGCTATTGACTGCTGCTCCAAGTTGCTTTAAAAAAACAAAACAAAACTAGCTTTATTGATTTTGGCAAGAGGTTGTAGCTTTAGTGCACAATCCACCAATGCTGTCCAGCTTAATATTTAGTTGTGTTGTCTGAAGTGAAGAAACTCACTGAACCCAAACAGTGAATTTAAGGATGACTGGACACAGTTTAGCTCAACAAATCATTCCTGTCCTCACTAAAAGTAGTCCCCAACAACAGCGTTTCTGGATGAACCCATACTGAGTCTAATATCATGAAACCAATACAATTCCCTTTCCCATCACCTGTAACCAGCTGTGGTAGATAGCTGCCTCTCCCTGAGCCTGGTTCTGCTGTCAGGGTCTTCCTGTTAAAAGGGAGGTTTTCCTTCCCACTGTCACCAAGTGCTAACGCTTTGCTTGAAACGACTGTTGCTGTGATTTGGCACTCTCTTCACAGGCAGCCACGCAGCTTTTTGATGGCATTCATTGACTGTGTTTTGCAATAAATGGCTATTGTATTGACATCCTGTGTTGACTTCTGCAGTATTACTAGCAGTCCTAATTTCCATACTAAGCTGTTGCTCATTGAACAGGTCTCCTGCTGCTAATGCGTCACATTAAAAGCATTCAGTTGTGTGAAACACGCAGTGGCTTGTATTGTTAATCAGAAGGACTCAGGAAACAGTGTATTTGTCATTAAGACCTACCACAATTGTTCTTTTGAAATTGATCTGCAAAACAAAGGCAGTTATCATTTTGTGCATTTTTTAGCTGATGGCTATCATTTGTTCGAGTGGATCTTTGACTCTGTAGGAATAAACACGTTGCATAAACAGTTACTATTTTCTGTGTGCTTTGCCTGAACAGACCGTGAAGCAAATGATTATTGAGTGACTTTTCCAGTAAAATATGGCGTGTTTGTTTGGCTTCACTGTAAACAGATACTTCGGTTGCTCTTTGCGCTGCATTTCACACAAGTAGCTGTTGCTGCGGTAACAACAAGCATCGCCAAATCAACAAGAATTGAAATCTAAACAAAGTGCGACTACCATTTTATGAACTATGTTCATTCACTTTCTTAATAAAGTCATCTTAGTAACAGCCCGGAGCTCTCACTTATGTTTGTGCCCAAACATAAGTGAGAGCAGCTAGCCTGATTTATCCACTGTTAAACAAAACTAATTTATTAGGACCTCTAAAGTTTTCCCTCTAGCCCCTTAAAGGCCATCGCCTCGTACCCCTCTGAAACAAGATTACTATAGTTGACTAAAACTAAACTAAAGAGTAACACTAGATGTGAATAAAAAAAATAGTTAGCTAAAATAAAAATAAAAACTTAGCTCAGTAGACTGGACTGGTGAAAATGTTAGTAGAACTTGCCTGATGAGGCATTGATGGACATACGGATAAGACTGTGAGTCAACTGCTTCCCGAAAGATTTTTATCGTAACATCTATGCTGATTTTCCTAAATCCTGACATGTGCAATCCACACAAAAATAATTAAAGAATACAACGAATACTGAAAGAAACAAAAACTAAAGTAAAAACTAAACATTTTCATAGAATAAAAACTAAATGGAAACTAAGTGAAATTATTTCCTGAATTAAAAACAAAAAGTCAAAATGAAATAAAAAATGAGCAACAATTAGGAAATACAAAACTTTTCTAGCTCCGTTCTGAAGACTTCCATGTGAGCGTTTGCGATTTTAACATGGACTTGAAACTTGCACAGAGAGCTGCTTCACATCTGACGAGTCCGAGTTTTCTTTTCTTTTACGAGCACAAGGTTAATAAAAAATCTCTGCACAGACGGTCTTATCTTTGTTTAATCCATTCAAAAAGTACACTTCCAGTTACCTGGCAACTGCTACTCAAACTACAAGTAATCACTTTCCCAAATTGTTTGATTTTCCTAAATTCCACACAAAAAGAAATGTTGATTAGTTTCCATATCAAAACACAGGAGACACGTCATTCCTTGATTAGAACGTTTTCCGACTAACGCCAGAAATCCTTCGCTGCTGTAAACAGATTTACGGTTTGGATCAGATAACGTCTCTGAAGAAACTATGATGAGGGTTACCAATAATTACCATTTACTTCAGCCTGGATTTAATGACGGTGTCTGGGCTGAAGCCTTGCCATTCTCCGAGTGAATCCTGATTGTTCAGATGTAATTTTTCAGCCATCAACACAAGACCATCGCTTGAGTGTTATTTTTGACTTGGGGTGGTCCATTGGGGTTGAGATCCCTGTTAAGAATAGGTACTGATAAAGCAACACAGCAAAGCTTATGTGGTCATTTGCAAATATTTAAGGGGACTTTTCTGGTTCTTGTGGGATATGCATAGAGCGGACGCCCCTCCCTGTGTGTGAGCTGCTCTGTGGTGTTTGGCTCCCGAGCCTACATGACACCATGCGTCTGTACACTGGCCAGCCTAACTTTCCTTCTCGTTTGACTTTAGTGACTGCTTTTATTACAGTCTTACATTCTACTTTGCAAAGAAAGTGAGAAAGTGCAGAAATGATTTCAAAGCTCACGAGGAGAGGAACAGGAAAGCTGTTTTACAGACCCTCGGGGCAGAATGTGTCTCATTGGAAAACTCTCAGGGCAAACTCCTTTAGTTCTTAGAATCTGAGGTCATTTTGTCTCGACCTCATTTCCCTCTCGGTCTACGCTGTCCAGGGGATCGCTTCGCACCCCATTATAAATATGATGCAGTGGCAGGTCCGGAGAGATCAGTAAGTACAGGAACCGACAAAGGCTCGACAGGCCGCGGAGCCCATCTTGTCTGATCGCCATCAGTAAGTGTGAATTGAGACAAGCAGAAATATGACTTCACGTCAGCTCAAGAAGCATCAACATCTGCAGCTCTGCTCCTCTTTTCCCATCTTCTCACAAAATATCAGAAAGCCCTTGGCCGAAAACACATTCACCCCATCATCTGGTCCTCTTTAACGCCTGGCAGAAGAACCACCCACTTGGGCTCAGTCATTGTGTGATACTTCAGCTGGACATGGCAATTTCGGTTTTTATTTTTCATTTTTGGACCAATTTGAAGGAATTTCACAGCCTTTTTTTTTTTTTTTTTAAGGGTTTTTTTTTTTTTTTTTTTTTTTTTTTTGTTCAAAGCCACTTTATGAAAGAGTCGATTCTTTAACTTCCAAAAACAACAACCTGCACGTGTTAATTCTCACTAGAGCTGACAGTGTTGTGCCTGTATCAGAGTAATTTAAAACCTTAACTATCCATTAAAAGTATTTGGAAACACTGTGGGGAAAAAGTGCAATGTGTCATTTTGATGGAAAATTACAAATCGGTCCACGTCCATTGCCACCTGTTTGTCATTTCTGCATTCCTCAGAGTGTAAGTCAACAGACTGTTGCTATGTAGAAATGCTGTATACAATCCCACAGCTGACTCTTGGGGGAGAAGATCTAAATTGGCAGCAGGTCAAATGGCAAGCTCAAGACCGCTCAGGACAGTGGGAGGAAGAGGGGGACATGAGGGGGCAGGGAAGGGAGGGCTTTGAGTCACGCAGCGCAAAGGAGTGAATCACACCTCTCTGCAGGACTGGCTGACAGACTGATTGACTGACCCGTGTCTGGATCCATCACAGCCGTGGAAAAGGCTGGAATCTGGGAAGACACTCCACATGTGTATACTTGACAGGAGTGTGTGCATGATGGGCCACATGCACTTACATCAAAAGTCACTTTTGAACATAGACATGTGAAATTTAAAAGGGGGGGTTATGCAAATGAAAACTTTCCTATTCATAGAATCCTAATTGTAGTGTTCATCAACGTTTTTCACTGTCAGGATAATTATAAGATCTGTAGCTCTGGGTAGGACGGGACTTTTTGTAATCGCTACATTGGGATCTGAAGAGTGTGTGTTTGTGGAGAGAAAATTTCCAAAAAACAAGCTCTGTCTAAGATGGTTTACATACCACAGAGGAGACAGATTATGTGGACACACGGAGCAGAGACAGGAACTACGAAACCAAACACAAGAGGAATATTTCACCCTAATGCTAAACCCGTACTTGACCTAATGCCAGTTTCAGACTGGGACTGACGAGGCTAAAATTAGACACGGAGGGGATATAAGATGACCGTGTTAGATGAAAAAGGATGAGCTTCTGCCCCTTATTTTTCCCATCACTTCCTGTGGGCTTGGGAAAGTCGCTCGGTCAGATGTACTGTTTGCTACAGTAATGCCGTGTGATGTTGCCCTCAGCTTACTGCTTCTCTTCATGTCTGAGCCATCATGTGCATCCCACATGAGATATCTTTGTTGCTTAAAGGCAGCTGAAGAACCAGACTGTTTCTTTCTCCAAAACAATCAGATGCCCAAAAGTGAATAGGGGCATAATATTAAATGTCTCACATGAAGTCATTCTTAAAAATGCAGGGTTGTGCTGCTGCAGTCTGGAACAAAAACTTTTTGACCCGTCAGATAAAACAAAACAGATTTCCACAAGCTGGGGGGAAATGGTTTCATCACAGTAACTTTTGTGACTTTCTTCAGAAAGCATCTGCTCTATAACCACAGTAGGAAGGACGGCCACATTGTTTATGGAGTGTTTGGTTAGGTTTAGCCACCAAAAGCAGGTTACTTCAAAATAATCGGGTCAGGATATTGTTCAAAGCTCAGACTTTCTCACATGGAATTCCCAGTTTGATTTAGGCAAAGGTGCTACTCGAGCTTCAGATGAGGCAAAATATGTGATGTTCAATTGTTTACTATAAATTCACCTGGACAATTACAGTCATGGTTAAAAGAAAATACACCCTCAGTCAGTTCTTAGGTTTTGCTTCAGCCTCAGACAGACTCAACAGGATATCAGACAGACTGTGCATTAGGGAGTTAACAGGTTAAAGGCTTTTTAATACCCAATCCGACTGAGATGAGCGTTTGTGTTCTCATGTAAGAAACAAATGTTGCATCATTTGTAAGGTTCTCAGGAAAAAATCCACAGTAAGATTGTGTGCATTGCGTTTGGTAGCCAGGGAATCACAGTTCCCTGTTTTTTTTCCTAATATTTTTGGATTTTGACACATAATTTTCTAGAAACTCAATCATCATCATTTAAATGGTTGTATTTATGTAGAAGAATATTCCATTTCAAATATAGAGGGTGAAATATTCTGTAATGTGTTGTGCTAGTTTTATACTGAACAGAAAAAATGGTTATGAGCGTGTTTGGTTGCATAACCAACAGAAGTGAACCCTTCCTAAGAACACAGAGTACAGAGACTCTTCAGAGCTTTTGATATCTGGATTGTCGTCTTTGCTTTGGCCTGGTCTAAGTTAGAGGGATCAAAATGTAGCAGCAGACCAAGTCTCTATCAGATAAAGAGGCCCAAGGACTTGAGAACATTTGACACACTATGCAGCCTCTGCGTAGTTAAAGCCCAGGGAATGCTGGGTATGAACATAAGAAACACCCAGAGGGCAGGTCAAAGCCTATGAAGTACAGTAAGGTTTTTAAGTTTTTCCAGGGATCCTTTCAATATTATCCAGCAAGAATAGCAAGAAAGTGGCTTCTTACCAAAGATCGATTCAGCTGGAATAGTGTGAATTCTTTTTATTTTAGAATACAGTCCGAACTGTAAGTGTTTTCCCTCTGCTGCTTTCTCTGCGTATCCGCATCAAGTGCTGGTCAGCACGTGTTAGGCATGTGCAGAGAGAGCCTGGGGTTTTTGGGGAAACGTCAAATCAGCAAAAATTGCTTTAAAAAAGGTGTGATTACATTTAGAATCCAATCCAAACTCACCACTACCTTACAAAACGACTAACTGGCTTTTAAGTCTGAACTGTTCTGTGTCCGGATGCCGATGTCTAATTGGGATGACATTAGAGCAAATGGTAGAACACGATTGAGGTGGCAGGACTAACACAGCAGGCTGCCACGGGGACTACATATCCTATATTCTGTTGGTTTAGGTTTGGTGAGAGAACAAATATTGAAGTCAGCTTTAAAAATGAACCCTGTGCGCCTCTTTTCTCTGGAACTTGCATAAAGAGACGGCGACCGCAACATGCCTTCCTTTCTCTCAGCAGCTGCATGATTCTCATCTGCGGCACACCAGCTTCAATAGACATCTCGTTTGACTGCTGTCAGCATGATCATTAAGTCTCTCGATTCGGGTCTGTTTAAACAAGCTCCTCTGACGCTCAGTGGCCGCACGAAATCATTTCCCAGCCACGGGATGATTTGCTTCTCTCTGTCCGTGGTCACACGTTGGTCCATTTAACGGGTGGTCAAACATACTTACTGTAAGGCAGAATAAACACTTCAAGTCATGTTTGTGTTATCTCCCTTGGCTTGAAAGAGTGCAAAAAACTGTATCCACCTGTTTCTGTTATCGCCCAAGAGGAATGTAATGCGTTGTTAGTGTGTGGTTTAGATTTGGTTTTACGCATTCACTATGAAACCGATTCCTCACATATTTACTGGCTTAACAAGCCTAGAATGACAGTGATGTGGGGCCGCACAGAAAACAGCAAAAGGAATGACATTTTTAACCTGATCTTAGTGCTTGACAGAAACATTTTGAGGTCATCAAACCTTTTACTATTCATCATAAACGGAACATAAATCCCTTGTGTGATTTGACAACATTTCACTCAAGCAGTCCAAGCAAGACTTGAAGAACTACTAGGCTTTAACTTCTTTCCAACACTTAGATAGCTATTTTGAGGAATAAAGGAAAACTTTGACCTACTGGTGGTGCCAGATGGAAGGTTAGTTCAGTTTCACCAAAGTCAACAGCATTACGTTTCATCCATCGCAAAAAGTGCAAAGAATGATTCAGATGGCCTACACTGAGAGTTCCAAGGTATCCTCACAGGTCTAGACGGAGGACATACCTTTCTGTCTGAGTCCAGCTGTAAAGTCATCAGACCAAGAGCATCAATGTCCTCTCATGGCAAAGCCATCTGCTATGTTGGTCAAATTCTCTGAATGCTTTGTGTTCTGAGATTTGAGACGTGTGTTTTAGTAGCGGTGTGGTAGTGGCTGGTAAGGAGGAGAGGTTTCTTTTTTTTCTTCCAAAATACACCGGAGAGCTACATTATGCATTTATTTGATTCTCAAATTCCTTAATAAATGCTAAAAACCACCTTGCCTTTGGTGGAGAGGTCTAATATGCTTTAAAAAGCAACGCTAGTCACCATTTCCTCTTGATTTACCTTTACAGTCTGAAATGTGGCTTTGAGGATATAGATGCCACATCTTATTCTCTTTTATCGTTTGCCCAATGGCAGGCATCCCACCGTTCGTGCATGCACTCGTTTTTGGCCAACGTGTTGGCCAAAGCCAGAGGCCACACAGGGCACACCTTTGTGGCCATCTGAATCTTCTCCAAGTCAGAGGAGGTCTGCCTTGTTGACCCATGGAGTCAAAGTGAGAAAAGAGCCTTTTATGCCAGACTCACCTAAGGTGGATAAGGAAAAAGCAAGCTTTGACTGGTTTGTGAGACTCTGCTGTCTCTGCTGAGTGCTGAAAGATCCATCAGTGTTTGCCTCCCTACCAACATTCTCTATACCAATGAAGTTTACTGAGTAATAACCTGCATGAACTCCCAATGGGAAATAAGGTGTTGAAATTTTGTCTTACGTCTAGAGTCAGGTTATGCCCTTGTCATAACACTCCTACAAAGCCAAATAATTTCCTTTGGGTACTGCTGGGATTGCTTACCACTCGGTGATTGTAGTGTCAAATAGTAGCAGCAGCCATATGCTTAAAATGCCCCAAAGGTCTTGCGGTTTCTACCTTTCTATTTGTTTCCTAATGTGAGGAATATGAAATATGGTCTATACATGTGCCTGGTAGCCTGTGAACACTCAAAAAGACCTAAGGCTCTGTATGTGACATTTTTAAGGGGATAAGAGTTTAAAAGTGCAAAACCCATTACAACCATTAATCATGTCATTCCCATCCAGAGGTGCCAAAAGTACAGACATTATTCATTCAAGTAATACTTCAGTAAAAACTGAAGTATTCATTCAACTTCTTTACTCAAGTGTAAGTGAAAAAGTACAGGCTCTAAAATGTACTCAAAGTATAAAAGTAAAAATTTGATTTTGGAGGGGCTTTTCTACCAAAAAAAAGCCCCTCCTTATAAGATAAGATAAGATAAAACTTTATTAATCCCTCAGGTGGGTTCCTTCGGGAAATACAGTTTCCAATAGCACAGCACCGTCAGAGTTGAAAGGTAAGGGAACAAGAGAGTACAACTAAAATAAATATAGCATATATACACATATACAGATATATAAATACAGAGTATAAATATGGATAAATAATATAAACAGGAGTATCAGTGGAATATATACATCGGTATATTGCACAGTGATTATTGCAGTTTGCTGCCCGGTGGTTATTGCACAGTCGGATATGTTAGAAAATATTGCACAGTGAATAGTGAATATTGCACAGTGAAAGGCACTACAGCTTAGTTGTTCCCCCCCTCCCTCTCCCCTCCAGCGAGGAGTTAAACAGTTTGATGGCGTGTGGGACAAAGGAGTTTTTAAGTCTGTTGGTCCTAGACTATCTTTGTGAAAAGAACTGAACTTCAT
>VOQK01000581.1:18856-34988 GCA_015052645.1 Benitochromis conjunctus | reverse complement strand
TTAGTTCTTTTTTTTTTTTTTGCTTTTATCAGTCTTTTTATCCGTACAGTTTTTTAAAATATGATTTATTGTATTTATTGATTTTTCTGCATAATTTCGTAAATTGCACATTAGGTGACTTTATATTTCTTGAATTGTTATATTTTAAGATTCATCAGCACCACAATGCATCCAATTGCTTAAATATGTGTTTTTTATAGTATCTGCACTTGTATTTATTTGAATAATTATAACATATATTACTTATACTATAGCCTGTTTTCTCTTATATCTTTTCTTGCGCAGATACTATAAAAAGCACATATTTAAGCAGTTGGATGCATTGTGCTGCTGATGAATCTTGATTATGTTTAGTTTAACGTTTTAGCGAACTGTTTGGGTTTTTTTTTATGTGACTCTGTGTGTGTGTATGTGTGTGTGAGGCAGCCGAGCCCTGTTAGGAGGAGTCTGTGTCGGAGGGGGGCGGTGTGTGCCGAGCCGCTCCGTGCGCTCACTGGCTGCTCTGTCTCTAATGTGTGAGAGTCCTCTCAGAGGTCTTGCCGCCGGGACCGACATTTGGTCATTAGGTGACTGAAGCGCACAGTGTGCGGACACTTCAGCACCGCCTTCAGTCCGACCCCGGGACCGGGAGAAGCCAGACAGAGGAGACTTTACGCACAGCTCTGCTGAGGAGATGGAATGCATTGAAAGGACTCCGACTCTGTGAAAGTTTGCGTTTTTCTCATGGAAAAGCAAATTACAGACAATTAATCGGAATGCAGTCACGCCTCACAGTCGCCTTGTTTTGAGGTGCAGCAGAGGATGACACCTGCACTCCCCTTGGCGCGGACCACACTTGACATCTTTGAATAGTAGGTCAAAGCTTCTGCGAGAGTGACTTTCTGCCTCTCAGTCTGCACTCAGATCACAGTCCCGCTCGCTCTCGGCTATTTTCTGCAGCTGCAGAATCAGTGCATGTGTTGCGCTCCTATAGCCCATGTCTTCATCTTTGCACCGTCGCGGACTGCGGCAAGAACACACAAGCGGGCAAATATCTCGTACCTGGACTGCGCGTAAACGCAGGTGAGCTGCTCTGAGGACAGTCATGTACATTTCTGGTTCTGCTGTCACATTTTTCATCTCTTTAAACTAAAGAGAAGGTTTAAAACAAAGAATACCCAGATATAGCTCTGTAAACAGCCTGAGGTGCATTCTGTGCGCGCTGTGCTATATATTCACCATGTTGGCTCATGCATTTGCTGATTAAGAGAGGAATCCCTTTAATAGTTTAAAATCCTGGAATCTGGAGAGAGATTAAATTAGACTGGTGGTTAACCCCTTACAGACTAGTTTTTCCCGTGAGTTGCTTTTTGTTTTGTTGAAACAATAATCCACATTGACTAAATATGTTAAATGTTACAACAGCAGTTTCAATTAGCTCCCCAGAGATGTTTAGTCTTAGTGAAATATTTAAACCCAAAATGGTTTAATTACTGCAAAAATTCAGGATGTTTACCCAACACTTACAGGATGTTGGAGGCTCTTTTGGGGATCTCCTCTGAAATTCAATGTACAGTTGAATCCTTTTATGACTGCACAAGATGAGCTTAAAGAGGTTACAGTCAGCCACCGGGTCACTTGGCAGTAGATGATGTGTTTGTGGGATTAGTTGACTTTGTTTACGTTCATTCTACTTTGCATTAGATTAAACTTTCTTTTTTTTTTGTCTCTGTCATTCAGCACTCTCTGACATGTCTGCATTGCTCATCTCTTCATGAGATCACATCTCCTGGCTATTTAGAATAAAAGAATAGGAAAAACTCCCTCCTCATCACCAGTGAGGCAGTATAATCTGTGGAGCACTGACTGACTCGCCATGGGCACCGTACTATCGTTATCACCCAGCTCTCGCAAATCAGGCTACTATGACAACCGTCCCGGCTCTCTCAGCCACTACCCGAGCCTCAGCAGCCGCTCCCTCAACAGCCAGAAAGACCGCGGGCTAAAGAGGGGCCAGTCCATCTTCCTCCCAGCACTCACATGGAAGAGACTTGTGGCCTCTACAAAGAAGAAGGGCAACTCGAAGAAAGGCACTGGTGGCCCGGTGGCCCTCGGGGATCCTCTGAATAACAACAACAACATTAACATCTACCAGAAGGATCCTGTGCTGCACCTCAACCGTGAGAATGTGAAGAAGTCGCTGTCATGTGCCAACCTGTCCAGCTACGAGGGCCCAGCCGGTCTGGGTCTGGGGCTCGGTTACGGACTGGGGATGGGTCAGGGACATGGATATGGCTACAGCAAATCCCAGCAGCTTTCCTCTGTGAAAAAAGTCCCCCAGGGCACAGTGACCTCATCTCCGAAGCGTGTCATCGTCCAGGCCTCCACCAGCGAGCTCCTCCGCTGTTTGGGGGAGTTCCTGTGCTGTCGCTGCTACCGCCTGAAGCATCTGTCTCCGGCTGACCCGGTGCTCTGGCTGCGGGCTGTGGACCGCTCGCTGCTGCTGCAGGGCTGGCAGGACCAGGCCTTTGTCACGCCGGCCAACGTGGTCTTTGTCTACATGCTGTGCCGAGATGTAGTGGATGGTGATCTAGTGGCATCGGAGCACGAGCTGCAGGCCATCCTGCTCACCTGCCTCTATCTGTCCTACTCCTACATGGGCAATGAGATCTCATACCCTCTCAAGCCTTTCCTGGTGGAGGCAGGCAAGGAGGCCTTCTGGGACCGCTGCCTTGCCATCATCGACGCCACGAGCTCCAAGATGCTGCGCATCAATGCAGACCCGCACTTTTTCACACAAGTATTTGCTGAACTGAAGAGCGAAGGAGGCTGCGGCCCTCAGGATTATAGCCGCGTGCTCGATCGGTGAGCACCCATCCTCGCTGACCACATGCCTTTGTGTACTCTCCTGCACTCGTACACACATACACAATTATCATGCAGATTGCTCCACCCTTTTTTCTTCTATGAAGGCCTATCTTAATACATTTATACAGAAGTATTGAATCATCCCATCTGTGCTTGTTGCCATTGTCCCTTCTGTCCACAGATAACTGATTAAGTGGGGCTTACAGTTCTTTCTGAGTTTACTTTGACCATTTGGGGAACCATTTGGTCCACCTGCTCCCTCCTGTGTCTGGTCCCAGTCGTCCCAGCTGCTCTTCTGCATCTGCACAGCCTCATTATCAATCAGTATGCACAAGGCCAGGAGATGCCATCACCTTACGCAAAACACGTTTTTTTCCAATAGTGACAGAAGAGAAAATAGGGCTCAGACAACATAGATAGTCCACATGATAATTTCATGTGGACTATCATGAAATTCATGGATATCATGGATAATACAAAACAACATCTCTGCCGTCTCATGTCTCACCCAGACTGATGGGAACAGCTGAGAGGTCCATGTCTGCTCAGTAAAACAAAACGAACAGGCAGTGCGTTTTTGTGGAGCCTTTTGAGGGAACACTTGCTGTTTGTTTTTCCCTTCACTCACTCAAACCTGCCAGTGGCTCCCCCGTGCGTTAACGTCTCATTTAACCCCGAGGAGGAAGCCAAACATGCGTTTACCGTGGGCATGTTTGGTGTGAGCGCATGCATGGCTGCGTGCGCAGGGATCGTGCACTGGACGGCAGCCAAGGTCATCAGCTGTTTACCCCATCCTTTGTTCCCTGCGTCTTGTTGACAGGGCACCCACAGCCGTGGTATTAATGAGATTAGCCGATTACTGCTGCCCTTCCCCTACGTCAACCTCTGCCCCCTTCTTGTCCGGTCGGCAGCCCTGCAGACCTTCAGTGGCTAATCCAGCCCAGGCAGGACTGGGCAGGACAGACAGACACACATATTAAAATACTTGGCTGTGTGGGCTTTATTCTCCATGCTGCGTGAATGTGTGTCACACGTGTGCAGCTCGGGGTCCGAGGTGGAGGCAGGAAATCTTTCCAAAGGCCATCCAGGCAGAAATGACAGACGAATGCTGTTGTGGTTAAAGGGATTTGTTGTTGCTGCTTCTGAATTTGTCCCACTTTCTCATCCCTCACCTGCGCATCCTCATCTGCCATCAAGAGGCTCTCAGGAACTGGGAGTTCATTTCTCTCATGTTCCTCCCTCCGCTCAAGTATTCCCTTGAATGAAGCCATTGGCATTTGTGCTTCAGTGGCTTTAATCCCTAGTCCTCGTGTGTTTTACTGTGCATGTCAGTGATGGGTCACAGATGAGCTCCAAGTTCATCGTTTTTAGATTTTAAGAGCTTATCAACTGAAGCTCTTTGGACCGCTGTAGTCATAAGAAGATTTTGCTCTACAGTAATTTATATTTGGTTTATATTTCCTGCCTCAGAGGAAGGGAGAGCAGCTGCAAGACCTGGCCGAGAACAGAGCAGGCATCAGCGGCTGCAGACGTGATATTTATTAAGTCAGACAGAGCATGGAAGGACGAGCTGGGGTGGAAGTGGGTTGCAAAGTGACTTGCCCTATGTGAGATAGCAAGTTGGCTGTAGAAGGGTATCGGCTGAGCAATCAGCTGATGTGGGCAGGCGTCAAAATCAGCTAATCTGCCAAGATTGCAGCTGAGCTTGACTTCATGGCCGCCCTAAACTAAAGCTACATCTTGTAATGCTGACAGCACAATAAAAGCTCGATTAAAGTCCAAATGTTTTTAGAACAACGCTAGACGTATGGAGTCGTATGGATGTGCGTCTGTGACTCATCACTGATGCGCATGTTGTCTAATTGTAAAACTTGTTTTTAACAAGTTTTAGACTCCACTCAAAAAAGAAAAATGTAAGTAAATTACAAAAAGAAAGCAAGTGTTTGTGGAAAATAAGATATCTTTTGCTCCTCCTTTTTTAATGATCTCACGATCCTTCAGAATCTTTCCCGTGACCCTTATTTTGGGTTCTTAAGAGGGTTTATGATGCATTTCATCCAAGTAGGTGTTTAAAACCTAAAAATCTCTTATTGTGTGAAGTGGAAATGCCTTAATCTTATTGTAGCAGGGCATCCGGAGGTTTTGCTGCTCCACCTCCCTCCTCCACGTGGCAATCACTTTGCTGTGATGCTTCGCTATATTCTCGCCCGCAAGGTCATACAATAGACGAGCATCCCTGCAACAGATTTGACCTTTACACACATGCAGACGGGCTGTGGCACACGTATTCTCCTTGGGTAATCCACTTCTAATCCTGCAGCCCAATCAAACAGAGAGGGACCCCAGGATGAAAACATGGAGAAATAAGCAAACTGTTCCCCTCGAGTGAAGCCTTCAAGTCCAGCTCTGACAAACTGAAGGCTGCCCCACCGCCTACTCAAGCTCATCCAGGCTTACTGGAGTCGAGCCTCCCTGCCCTCCTGAGGGGTCTCGCATGAGCTCACACCAGTCAGCCCTGAGAGGAGCGACGGCAGTGAGTCACGCTCGGAGAGTGGAGAAGTGAAACATCGCTTTCTCTACAGTGTAGACCAGGAGCCATTTTGGACTTGTAGGTCAGCGCAGCTCTCTCTGCGGCCTGGCTTCGTCTCTAACAAGGACACTTGTGTCTTAACTCACCCCCTCCTGCCTCTCCCCTCCCTATACACACACTCAGCTGTTGTTCCCTGCCTATTTCATTAGATTTGACACCCCACACCCGCCAGCTATTGTCAGGCCGAGGACGGGCAGAATGGGCCAGTTTGTTGGCACCGGCTTGGTTTGTGTTTGCGTGTGCATGAAGGTCAAAGTTAAGGGTAACATCTGCTTCCCCCATGCAGCTCGTGCAGACCTGGACAATAATTAAATCAGAACATACAGCATCTCATTGACATCGGTGAGAAATGAGGAGTAGAGCAGCACATCGTGACCCTTTCCTTTTAATGAAAAAGGCCTTTTTCTTACACGTGGCTCATTCTTCACTCTCTGTAGCAGCACAGACACAGCAGGGAACGACGATTATGTCAGCCTGATCGTTATAATTTGACCTTAAACAAAAAGGCATCACCTCCCCTGCCCCTTTTTTCAGCACATCTGTCCAATCAGTCAGCAGCTGGATGGTATAGCTGTTCCTTAACTAACTTGCGTTTTACCTGGAGCTGTAATTCTGTTTTATCCAATCAAACCCCCCCCCGATATAAGTCCCGAGCGGATTCTTGCTTCTGACTGACAGTGGACACACGATGCCTGTGACATCTCCAGAGATTCAACCATGATAAAACATGACATTTAGTACAGTTTGGACCTCGCTCTGTAGATGGGACCTCTGCCTGGGACTTTGGCAACTCAAGAGTTACAGAATATTTCAGATGGCTCTGTGCAGGAGGCTTTGGCCGTTTGTGAACAATGTTACAAAAGACTTAAAAGTTAAGTTTGGTGTTGTTCTTTATTTTTCTTACTGTCAACAAGCACCATGCATCGGACTGAGTTTTTACACTTTCAGACTTGTCTGCGCATTTGTCTGCAAGCTGGTTCTGACTGAAGACGGGACGTGAATGTATACTTTTATTTTATGAAAAAAAAGTGGGCACTTTAGTTTTTAGCGAACATCAGTGACACAGGAGGAAATAAGTTGGGGGACATTTACAGCTGCAGGGTTTGACTTAGAAAACTACAGTGCCTATGTTCATTAAATTAAGCAGCATGTGTTTGTGTTTAAACTGCTGCGTATCAATAATTATTTGATCTGTTGACACTAAGAAATCTTGAAAGTACATCACCGCTTATCCTTTAAGCTGCCGCAGCTCTGTGAGCTGTGTTATTTCAGTGCTGCTGTAGGTTGGTGTGTCGTTTCAATGGCACGCCTTAGACTGACGATGTAAATATGAGGATGTGTAACAAAAAGAGCTGTTAAGAATGAAAAAAATGAACAAAAACAAATAGTCTTGCTGTGTAGTAGCATGCATGCCAGCCAGGTAGTTTAGATATTTTTCTTTCTTTTTTTTACTTCTGCTTTGTTGGATATGTGTGATGTTTTAAATGAATTTCTATGGTAATTTAAAACTGGATCTCATTGGTTACAGGAAACGTGATGTCGTCAGTATTAAAGTCTCTCATGGCTGCAGGTGTAACTATCATCATTACCATGGTCTGCTCATGTTCTGAAGCACTAGAGACAAAATAGAAAAGCTCGTTTTTCTAAAGTCCTGAAAGATCAAAGCGTGTCATGTGACTCACTCTCACGCCAGGCTTCATTTGTCGCTTCGCTAAGTTAGACGTGGTCAGCTGGAGTTTTTTTTTAAAACCTGCGCTCGCCCCTTTCTTGTTGCTAAATTCGTAAAGAACTGATCGAGTTAGAGGCTTTTCTCATCAATGCACCAGCTGGTGACACAAAGGCGTCCGTTGTGCGTGCAGCAGTTGTCGCAGGCAGCTCCGGCTCGGCCTGCGTCCTCTCTGATCGTAGCTTCGCCTCTGATGCAAAACACACTTTCAAATTTCACCACAACTTCACTTTATTTCTGCGTCTTTTCCTGTGCCAGAACTGGACAGATGTTAGCACAGAGATAAATATGTGACTGTCCGGTGTCCATCTCCTCCTCCTTGTCCGCCCTCCACCGCTGCTGCTGCTGCTCCTGAGTTTCCATGGTTACGTTCCTCAGCCATCTTTTATAACTGTCACACCGAGATGAAGCAGCACCTCGAGCGACTTTTGTAAAGCCACTCGAGTGTGCGTCTCTCTAAAAGTGAAAATACTGCTGATGGGGAAAACTTGAAGAAAAACAAATGTGACTGTTTCATTTTTTTCTGTTTTTTGTTTATTTCCTTTTTCATGATGATGACGATGATGATGTTTACTATATTGATTATTTAATAAAGTATTGAGCTGAAATCCAAACCTGCTGTTTCCCATTTCCCACTTAACTAAACTGCTTTTGTCCCCCACACAGCGCACATGATGATATATTCTCCGCCTTCAATCCAGCTAACTTAAGGCTGGCTGTAAATTCATGTGGGACATGAAAAAAAACAAAACTTAATGCACAGCAACACAATGGCGCCACGCTGCAGATGGCCTTTTGGCTTCCTGTCAGTGAGGGCTGGGCTCCATCTGAGCATGTCTCTGCACTCAGTTGCCAGCCTTTCCTCTGTTACCACAGGTGGAAATGCTGTGACGTGAAGCTGCCTCTGCTCTCCTCCGAGTGTGATGAGAAGATTTGCGTTGCCTGCATACGACATGAAAGAAGAAAGTTGGTGCTGCAGAGCTGAGAGGGCTTTGTTCTGCAAGCGTACATGAGTTTAAAATGAGAAACGCAGAGAGGAAAGCAGGTTTTGTGTTGCTGATTTGGTAGCTGTGGTCAGCAGAGCGTCTGCCTTCGGGCTGCCTTCACACCCACGCGCACGCACACACACACACACACACACACACACACACTGATATCTCTACATCTTAACTGTTTCTCTTCCCACAACTTTGCATTTTTTTAAATCATGTATCAAATTAAAATTATGATTCAGAAACTACAAAATGTATCCTTGTTGCTTTCACATTATTTTAAAAAAAGGACACCTTCAAATTGGTGCACTGTTACTACCTAATAATAATAATAATAAATAAATGAACTGCATACATGAACTTTATTTATAACACAGAGAAAGGAGTATATTCTCCAATAGCTCTAACATATTCCAACTGGCACAAAAACACAGACACAGTAATAAACTGAGCTAAAGTTTCTGACTGTTTTGCTTTATAACATTTAAACATGCTAACTGAGCCATCGTTAGCTTGTTTTAGGCCTCAGTCACACAGGCTTAAAGTCCAGTTGTCAAACCTTTGGCAGTCACAGCTCACTAGGGAAAAATGCGCATTCCCTCAATAGCTGGTGAGCGGATTGTTGTTTCTTGGTGATGGTACCAAAAACCCCTTTGTGATTGTTTTGGTTGCTCGAAGAACGCTACCGTCACCTGGAATTTGCAGGGAAATTTCACTACCAAGTGATAGTGAAACTTAAAACTGAAACAGTAAGGCTCGTGTTGTTCACTGAGGCTTGCTGGACTTGGGAGCTCAGTCCTTAACGTATTCTACAGATGTGTGGTGGAGGGCTGCCTCTGCGCCGGCATCACTGTGTGGCATGGCAGAAAAAAAGGCTTTGCTGACAATTGGTCCACCACCACCAACATCAACTCCAGCAGATGCAGGAAAAGTGTCTCTTGCATCTTGAAAGACCTTACTCACCCAGCACACACACTGTTTGTCCCCCTTACCTCAGGCAAGAGGCTGTGGAGCATCAACAGCAGGACCCCCAGACTGAGGAAGACCTTCTTCCCTGAGGCTGCTGAAATCGGGCGGTGCTCTGTAGTCTGCTGCTCCAAGCTAAAGATGACAGGCGTGAGAAACCACTTGAGTCTTCACACTAGTCACTGCACTTTCTTTGAAACTTGTAAACTGTGACTCTGTCATTATATTATTTATAGTTAATTCACGTGGTAAAGATACTTCTTAGTCCTTATTTTTGCATAAATGTCTATTATATGTTGAACCTTGTTGGCTTTTATTTGGGACCTGAGTACAAATGTCATGCCAAGTTCTGTGAATGCACATGTTGAATCCTTGAGAAATTGAGCTTTTAAGGCCTTTACACACTGGAAGCATAATATCCGTGTGATTATTTTGCATGATAAAATATTTTTCAGACTCACCAATCCTTAATGCAGCCGTTCACAACGACCACATAAATTCCTTGGACAAGTTTGTTTAGTTATTTTTTCGAACCGAGGTCGACTTTTCCAATTTTTCAGATCCGAATAAATAGATCTGACCAATCAGACCCTGGCATTTGGCAACAATACACCCATAGCTCAAAAACACGCACTGGTACAGAACATACAATGATATGGAAATAGTAAAATAACACTAATTTATGTCAGACGCTCGGTGTATAATGGCCTTTACTTTGAACCCCTCCCTGTGTGACTGATTAGATAAGCTGGCATCTCCCATGCAAACTACAGGCAGTCTGGCAGCGATTGGAGATGTTTCTGGCACTGCACCGTACCTTGTGACTAATTTCACCTAGCAACTGCCAAAAACCACTCCCCAACCTGTTGGTAGAACACATTTTTACATAGCAACGGGTGGTAACCAAGGAGTTGCAGACCAGACTCTAAGCCTTTGTGACTGAGGTCTTTGCTGTGCTATTCCTTTTACAGTAAGTCCAAATGTCTGCCATGAAAATAAAACCATACACTGAGTTACATTTTTTAACTTTAAGTCTATAAAGTACCCCACTCATATATTTTAAAGCTATCAAACATCCCAGAGGAGACGTTTGCTAACAGGTGGCTAAATGACAGTAGCACCGTTATGGCTCGCTCATCAGCAGATACTTTCTTGTGTGTTTAATCCCAGTTCTTACATTTGACCAAAACTAGAAATGGTTAAGTGCTTCTTAACAAACACGTGGGCTTTCCTATTAAATGCATGTAACAGATGTTCTTCATCTAACTATGACTGAGAAATTACTTTTCGGTGAAAGCAGCTTGGCGTGGCACTATGTCACCCTGTCGATGATACTAGAAAATGATTATTTAAATGCCATTTATTATCTCTTCACAATGCGAGGGTGAGAGGGCAGTCGGGGAAAACTACACAGCGGTGGTCAGAGCTGGGGTCAGTGGCCGGCACTGGGGACTCTTCATGGGGCAAAGAGGTGACGGAGGTGAGGCCAGGGGTGCTTTAATACGAAAAAAAGGAAAAAGACAAATGAGACGAGATGGAGAGGATTCGCTGCAGATGGCTGCCACAGCCTGACCAAGTCCTTTCCAGCTTTCTCCTGTCCTCAGAGGACACAAATCACCAGCTCTCTGCCTCCCCGGTGTCACTCTTCTATAGAGCCTCTGAGCTCCCTGTGGCTTTTCAAAGCCTCGGCTGCTGTTCACTGACTTTTATCGGTCCTCTGGGAACCAACATGCACCAAAACCCTGCTGCTATTCTTCCCATTGAAGGTCTCCGAAGACATTATCAGTCCAAGCTGTGCTGCACTTTTCTGCCTCAGTCACAGCTTTAAGATACATATTTAAAAAAGAAAACATGTTCCGTTATTAATATGAAGAGCAAAGCAGTTGCTTTCCAAACTGTATGTCCAGCTATTGCCAAGCGGTGCCAGGGAGCATATTACTGGGTAATTAGGTCACATTAGTGTGTGGTGGTCATAATAATAAAACACTGTTTACAAGAACAAGCATATCCTCTGTGGCAGCTATATCAGTTATGTGTACTGGCCACTAATGTTAGACGCAGGAGTCATTTCCAGCGCTCAATGCCGTGTTCACGTCATAGTGTAATTACCAATTTACCACTTATACACAGCACTGGCGTCAACACTAATTAATACTGAATGGGAAGGCTGTTTGTTTAGTGTTTAAACAAGCCAACCGACTCATTATTTCCTGCTAATGGTCAAACGGACAAAATGACATGAAACAGTTGTGGTGCACGGGTAGTACTAGGACTAACTGGCACTAGATTGGAGTGAGAACAGAACATCCTTTATTTCCAAGCCTTCTGCACGGATCATGGACTCCTGAGGGACTTCTTTTGCCCTTGAATGTTAGCTTCAGACTTGCTATCCACATATAAGGCAGCTTGTCTCCCATCGCTCTACTGTGAGTGAGCACTCAAAGTGCTTTTTACTCAAAGCCTCATTCACCCAATTACACACACATTCATATACTTTTTCTATACCTAACTGCCTTGTCTAAGGATGCAATAACGGGCAACTTGAGGCTCATCATCTTGCCAAAGGATACGTCGGCATGTAAACTGGAGTAGTTAGAGAGTCATTCCACCCACCTTTCCCTGTGACTTCGGAGCCACAGCCACCCTAACTTAATCATTGCAAGTTTATAATCCGCTCTCACTGAGAATTCCTCAATCACGGGAAATAATTGTAATCTCGAATCCCACTGGATTCCCACTGTAGAATGGAAATTAAGTCCATTAAAATGATCAGTGTGGCTGTTCTTCTTGGTGTTACAATAAAGTTTGAAGTCCAGGCATCCATGAAAAAGGAGGCTTTATGAGGTTTAGAAACAGCGATAGAAATGAGCAGTATGTGTTCTGAATTAAATAATCAAAACAAACCCCCAAAAGCACAGCACGGCTATTATTTTGGATGGAAATGAAGATGGAAAAGGAAATAATAGTGACATTTAGAGATTAGCTAAGCTGAGCTAGTTGACATAAAATCACTGTGTGGCATGCTACAGTGCTACGGTTAAGCTAATATAAACACCTTAGCAGACCTAGAATGGCTAAACTGCCCTGAATGCCAAGTCCATGGTAGAATAGAATAGAATCCCTTTATTGTCACTATACAGATGTACAATGAGATACAAAGCATCTCCAACACATGTGGGAGAAGAAAGGGGGGTGAGGTGCAGAGTTTCTGCAGCACTATGTACATATGAACAATATTTAGAAAAAAAGAAAATATATATATGAAATGTACAAATTTACAAATCCGGGAATAAAAGAAATAAATACGTAATAAATGGTGCAACCAAGAGAACATCTTCAACGACCCCATCCACAAGACGAGGTTAGTCATTGCTGCTACATTCACAACAGCAGTTAGAGCTAAAATTATTGTGACTTTCTGCAACAAACTCAGTCTTGTTGGATTCAGTCAGCTCTCTGTTTGTGATAAACAATGATTAACTGATAAATGAAGAATGAAGGGCTTATCCAGTACATCTTTAGTCTTTTACTTTGGATTCCACTTTCATCCAGTTTGAGACATGTCAGGCTATGTCTCAATATAAATAGTGCTAAAAATAAAGCTTTACACTGCAGACCTGACCCTGTCTGCTGGTGTTTAACATGAACGCCTGCCTCTCCACTATCGATGCACCATTCAAGAAAGTCAGTGTAAGAAACAAAAGCAACAGTATAAGAAGATATTCTTCATATTGCACCTTTGCAAGCTGGCCAAACAACATAAAATGTGACTTTTATTTTTACCCAGTTTGGTCGCTGTGGTTTATCAAACATTTCCTGATTAGTAAGCATTTGGGCTGATGGCATGCTGGCTCAGAGCGAGCCAAAGTAAAAACCAATCTCCCCCCTCATGTTACTGTAATCTGCAGCATGTGACCTCCTCTGACGGAGGGATGGTGGAAAACCTGCAGGGCTCACCAAACCAGTGGCTGCGCTGCACTGAGAGGATTTAAGGGGAAAAAACACAGCAGCTCTGGGACACATTATATTCCCACCGGTAAATCCTCTCCAACTCATTACCAAATCCTCACTGCAGGGCTGCTAATCTCTAAAGAGAGACGAACCAGGTGCCAGTCTTTTTGTAATGGAATTGCACGGCGGTTTAAGCGATTGCATCAACAATTGCCAGCCCTGATAAATTAGATTAGACGTAGAAGAATCCTGTTTGCACACTATTGCTGTAAGAAACCAAGAAACTTCATGATAATCCAAAGCAAACATCAGATGAAACGCTGTCAGCGTCGATCTACATTCTAACCACACGGCTGATTGCAGTATTGTGTTTGTGCCTGCGAGATTGGTTTTTGTTCACAGCGAGGAGAGACGTGATTGGAGCTGTCAGAGAGGAAAATGACTGCAAAAATGATGTGGAAGAAAAGCCTGGCAGCAGAAGCTGGGACTATGATGGGGAAACAATTGGCAAAATAACTGTTGCATTTGTGCTAATGGAGAAGATGCCATTAAGCTAAACCCATCAAAAAGCAGGGGCAGCACTATGAATTTCAACTCTGCTTTTGTGAAAAAGATGCTGCTTTGGTGAGGCAAAATATCCCAGTTTGATCTGATGATTAACTGTTCATCTGTTCTGAAAATGTGTTTGCATGCATCGAAGACGCACGCGAAACACACTTAATAATCAGAGATGGAGAGGCTTCAAATGCTGCTCTGACACGTAATTGATAAATCACTGCTTTTACATGAATGATTAAAGGATTACACACAAACAAATGCAGCATATAATCTGTGTTTTCAAACATCCAGCTGCCTCCAGCCAGTGATTGGCGGAGCTGTAACTGGGAGAAGAGCTGTGGTTTTCATCCACAGGGGCGGCAGCAGATTAACACAGAAACTTTGGAGGCTTTCGTTTGGCGCCGAAACACAGAGCTTCCACAGTAACACACGAGTTTGAGGCTCACGCTGAGGCGCTGCTCGTGGCATCTTGGTAAACAAATCTCGGGCAGTTGCCTGATCTTCCCACTGCAGCTGTAGAGACTTTTGGATTCTCTCATTTTCTGAGACTCAAACTCAAAATTAGATTTACAATTAACTTTGTTTTGCTACTAAATGCAATTTGCTGTGAAAATAGTAGCATGAGGGCAGAGGGCTGAGGTGTGCCGACGGCCGTGATTTCTGCTGCGTGCCTACTTTAATTTTTCTTTGACTAATGAGATCTCAAAATAACGAAACACGAAAGATGAAGCTGCTGACTTCGGTCACCTAGTTAATAAAACCTGAGGGTCAAAAGTTCACATGAGGCTCAGAGGAGAAACCAAAAAGACTTACAACACCGCCCTGCTTACACTCTGGGTTTTGGGAGTTTCCTTTTATGTCTCTTTTCTTGGATAAGCTCTTATTCTAAAATGTTAGCTGACATTGAAGCCTTTTTCTTGGGTTCCTGATCCTTCTTTGTTAGGTGTGGCCCTCGCTCCAATTATCATGTTAACTGGCATCCCAAAACCAGGGATGAGTCTAGATGGGTGGCACCAGCCTCCTGTTAGCCCATACACCAGTGCCACTGGGTTAGACTACGTTTAATCTTAAACCTGGATTATACTTTTCGCATCAGCGTGTCCACTCGGGTTCACATCTGAGTGATGGAAATGTCATCAGGGCGAGGGTCCATCTGGGTCCCCACATGCCTGCCTGTGTTTTGTGAGTCGTTCGTGGAGAATTTACATTACAAAGCATCAGCTATACATGCATCCCAGGCGACGGACTTCAGAGAAGTATAAATGATTAACTATTCGACCATCAGGTCTCCAGTTGGAGTATAATATCAACTTTAAGATGCCCAACACCACAGAAACCATGAATAGGACTAATCGTCTCTTTTATGCACTTGAACTGTATTTATGCGATCAACTTGCCTGGATGATTGCGCATGCATCAAGATGTATTTATGCTAGTTTCTACTTCTACTCTATTTTGAAATATCTTTTAACATGATTTGCTATATTATTATAGATAAAGCTTATCAACTGCATTTAAAGAAAACTAAATCATTAAAGTGATAAACACATTAATAAATAAGCATATTTTGATGCTAAACTTTAGCATTTCTTACGTAGGATAAGATAAGAACTTTATTTATCCCGAGGGAAATTTGTCATGCGCATGCTCACTGCGGCAAGATGAAAAAGATGAGAAAGAAGAAAAACGAGTACACAAGAATAAAATAAAATAGAATACAATAAAATAAAATAACATACCTATCAATACAAGTGACATACGTCATGTAATGAATAAAATGACTTTTATTTAATAACCTAAATAATTCTTTCACTACTTTTCATCTAATCTGTATTATGGGACATGAAAATGAAAACTTGTACGCTATTTATTTGTGATGAAATATTTTGATTCTCTCTTTTTTTTTCTCTCCCACTGAGAAATCCTGAAAGTGCCCCTTCACCAAAACCATCTCGTAATAAAACTACACAAAAAGTTGCACCATTATTAGGGTGTGTTAAATACCACTGAGCACTTTTTTTGTCAGTACTTTGAAGCATAATCTAAATTAATTTTAATTTCGGTGTAAATGTATAAATGCATGGATAAAATTACCAGACAAACTCATTTAAATAAGCTTTAAGAAAGAAGGTTTTTGCCCTCTAGAAGATACACTTCTTCCATCTTTGTGGTTTCCATGCCCCATGGATTTCTCTCTCTGTTATAATGGCTGGCTTTAATGCTTTTAAAACTCTTAAACACTATGCAGCATTTTATGACACCACCAGATATTTTATCTTTATAATGCCTGAGTTATTAGTCACGTCATTTAGCTGTTTTATTCTTTAGAACTTCTCACATAGCTTCCATTTTCCAGAGGAAGATTAGGTGTTTTAAACTTCCTCTGGATCGTTCACACGTTAATGTCACATTGCAGTCATGCGAGAGTCATTACAGTTGCAAGAATAAAGGTGTGAATTGACATCAAACCTCCTGAGACAGGATGTCAAGACAGCCTTGTAG
>VOQK01000581.1:0-17148 GCA_015052645.1 Benitochromis conjunctus | reverse complement strand
GAATATTAAGTTATCAACCAACATTATCAAATTTAATTAGCATCGGCTGCAGGTATAAACTGTATGTTTACTGGTAGCTTAAAAATGACCAGAATGTGTAACTGAAGCAGAGACTTCATGGGTCATTTGTTAATACAGTAAGTCACACAACATTTTTTGGCTGATAATACATTTAAAATAGCACAAACAAAGTGGATAGGTCTGGTTCAATCACAGACTATTTGCCTTAATTGAGTTTAAAATGATTGGTTATGTAAAAAGCCCTCCAGGACTAAACAACAACAAATCCTGTTCAGTTGTTACAAGCATATAAATCACCTACACAGACTAAAGCCATGTTTGTAGCAGGCTGTAAACATGTTTATTCCTGCTGTAACATGGGAGTCTGTGGGGATTAACTCATATTTGGAGTTAGTCTCGAGTGGCCACCAGAGGAAGTGTAGTTTATAGTCCTGGCTTTGCTGTTTTGCCACTTGTATGATGTAAGTAATCGGTTCCTTCCACGGGACAGTGGACTATAAACATCAAGACAACAAACATAAGGACTAATAATAACTATTACCATTAAATAATTTTCTTTGAGCTTGGTTGATAACAAATGGTTTATCTGTTCTTCAGTTGTAAATAATTACACAAAAGAGCTCCAATTTATCTGCAGCCACTGTTAGTTAGACCTGGTAAACACTCATAACTTATAATGTAAAAAAGGTTTATTGTCACAATTATTGTTTCTACAAATCTCAAAACATGTGAACAGTGCAAAGGTAGCACGATTTTCAGAGGCACTGTACTTAGAAACACACAAGGTTCAACGTAATCACACGTTCATGCAGGTTTTCTGTGATTTGTTAGCTTTAACCACGATAAACAAGCTGGGTTTTTGGGCTTCAGTTTAGTGCGGCTTCTCCTGAGACAACAAATTTACATTTTATTTAATGCCGTACTTTCTTTTAAGTTCTGGAAAAGAGTCCAGCAGAACAGGTTTGTATAAAAGCAAGGTTTCATGGTGAGTTTGATGCTGAAAACTCAAAGACAAAATTATCAGCGTTCACAATAAAAGAAACATATCAGCACAACTGGATAGCACAATAAATAAAGAAGGAATGTTCAGTTTCATTCCTCAGAAATCATTTAAATTACCTCTCCAGTGCGGGTTTGTGTTTATCAGTCCAGCTATCAGGAAAGAGGGCGAGACAGGAAGCAGCTCCTGCGTCACGGGGTGCAGTTTTCTGTGGACGGCAGGCTCAGTAGCTGCCGCTCAGAGGACGGATAGAGGCGTCCTTACAAATACATTTAAACTGATTCTGTATGTTCAGTATGTTTGTGCAGAGAATCCTTAAAGCCACTTAAGGCTGAACACTTTTAATATGTTTGAAATTACTGCTTAAAGTCGACATTCACTCTGTTTATGTGGCAAAACATTAGAGACACATTAACATATAGAGAACTTACTTGAATAATTAATTTTCCACTCTGTCTTCTTTTTTTCCCGCCTTTTATTACTTCTGACGTAATTATGTCAGTGTGGAGGCAGCGGTGTGTGTTACACACATGCCTGCAGGTGTGTTACAACACAAAAACACGTCCATATCTATCATAATAAAAAGTGCTTTTTGTTTCTGTTTTTTTTAAATCATGTCTTAAAAAAACATTTTCTATTTCATAAAAATATTTTTAAAAAGCATAAACAGTATGGTACATATATATGTATTATAAATGAATATGAAAGTATTTCCTCCTTCCTGCTGAATTCCTGCAGCTCAGGATTAAGAAAGCAGATTCTCCCAGAAAATCTGCTCAGATTACTACTTTAAAATCCTCATTTACTGTAAAATTATTTATATGTATTGAAAGAAATTCCTGTTAAAGTCCAGCTGTGTTGTCTTCAGATGAAGCTGGATGATATTTTCTCCTTAGATATCGATGAGGTGTAGCTGTTAATGTTAGTTAGCGGGGACCAGCAGGATGAAACCGTCTTTACTCTTCTTGAAATCGGCGATGGTTTGCCCGGCTTTAGTTTCCACCGAGATGTTCTTGGGCTTGCCTCGCATGTGAATCTCCAGAGCCGAACGGCAAACCTTCACAGGAAACTGGACTTTTCTCACCCTGGAAGACAACAACGCAAATATTTGGGTTTTAATAACTTTGCCATAACAGATGCATGATTAGCCTGACAATTATACAAGACTCACTCCCAGCTGATGGTTATCATGGTTACAGGGACCAGGATAATCCATTAAACTGCTGGGATATTGATCTGGTCAGGTAAGTAGCAGAAGAGGTTCAGACACAAAGGCTCAGTGGGAAAATTAGAAGAAATTAGAATTAAAAGATGTCCATATCCATCCATGTCCATATAGAGGCTATAGAAATCACTTTTATTGCCACTTAATGTTATCTTGGATATTAGATGTGTAACTGTATACAAAATAAAAAATATGAAGCTGTTTTGATTCACTTTTTCACCCAGACATTAAAAGACAGGCCTACACAAGCTAAGACTCAAGAGTCCCAAACCTGCCTACTGCTTCTCTTAGAGTGTGTTTTGAATGTCTACCGCAACAAGGCTACAATATCTCCAGAGCAGGCTACAAAGTATAAAGCAAAAATAAAACCCCATAACTGAAGCATCACCACAAAATATTTGTTATTGATCACCTAACACCTGGCTGTATGCTGAGTTTCCCTGATCAAAGCAGTATCAGGCCCCTCTGCTGACAGCTGGGGCATGGAAGTGTGCCTGGGCTCGCTCAGCTGCTGCACAGTCAGCTGAAGATGATCCACTGTGAAGTCGCTGCTTCCTCTCGACCTCCGGGGATCCTGCAGCCTCAGCGTGGCTGCCTTGACCCCACTGCTCCACCAAACACAAGCTGGCCCGGCACATGGCTGGATCTGCGCAGCGAGCTTATAAAGAGTCTAACACTGAATCCACCTACGTCATAGTCAGAGGCCCAGGGGAGTTTAAGGCTCAGACTCCTGCGTGCAAGAATGTTTCTCTTGTGAATGTATTCAGATTGCCTTTATTCTCCAATCAGCGAACACTCTCAGCTTCAATACAAGTTAATGGCTTTAAAAAGGAGATGCAAGGCAGTATTTACATAATGACTATTTGTGGATGCCTCTAAATATTGGTAATGTGACTGATGAAAAGGCTGGCTTGTAAAGATAAGCCAACTTGGCAAGCTTGAGTTTAGTTTGGCAAGACAGACGAATGTGTTGTTTCAAAGTGTTTGTGTCATCTTCTCCCCAGACTGCATGGTCGTCTTCAAAAATATGGCTGGATAAAGTCCCATTTTTGGGAAGATTGCATAATTATCGTTATGCAACAGTGCTGGCAATCGCTGGTGCAAATATGAGGAGAAACACCTGAAATCTTAGGTTTTAAATATGCAGCTTATTATAGTGTTATACATATATTAGTGTGGAATAGAGAACACAGATGAACAATATGTTAGTAGTACTAAATAAGAGGTTATATGTGAAAGTGAGGCACTGCTGTAAGGTGAACTGGAATATAAATATGCTGTATGCTTTTGTTTTGGAAGTGCTAGGTTTTTGTGTGTGCATTGTGTTTTAACTAGTGCTGTCAGCGTTAACGCGTTAATGCGGCTTAAACGCGTTAACGTTGACAGCACTAGTTTTAACCCTTCACCAAAGTCTGGGGACCTCTCATAAATTCTGTTAAAAGTACAATAAAAATATCTCCTGCATATTAAATATAATCTGAGGCTTTGCCTCCTGGCACTACATTGCAGATATTGATCCATCATTGTTTGGATAAATCCTTTTGCCTCCACACACTATAAATAGGCCCAGGTTCATGAATACTGGAGTTTCTCTTTGACAAGCAAGCAAAATGGTTTTTTTTCTCTGGAAGTGGTCTTTACTGGATCTTTCAATTTTTACCTCAATTGTTTGATTTATTTGAGTTGAGCAAAGACAACTCTGTATTGAAACATTTAAAGATGATGATTAGTATTAAATAAATGTAACGTTCAACATAAGAGCAAATACTAGAATTTGCCATGAAACTGGTTGTCAAGTTTTTACTATAGCTAACTGACATGATTAGACTAGCTTATTTGCTGGTTTAGCAAATGAGTTTTCTAATTCATTTGCCATAAACTAGTCATGAAGCTTTTATGAAAGCTCACCATGTTTAGCCTAGCTGATAGTATTCAGGTTTCTTGTGTGATGTCAGAGGCGCATTGCGTGCGTATGTGTACTCCCTGACGGGTTGGTGAGTGGCTGCTGGTTGTCGCTAGGTCAAATAATAAGAGTGCTTCACCAAAAACCTCTGTTTCTCTTTACTTTGCTCTCTAGCAGATTGTCACAGTTGCTCATAGTAAAACACTTGCTAACTTGCAGTAGTAAAACTAGAAAAAGTGCAATGGAGAACGTATGTCTCAGTGCTGTAAATGTTTAAAAAAGGGAAACTTTTGCTTTGAAGGTAAAAGGGCTTAATTTCCTGTTTCAGTCTGCTAAGACGGTTCTGTCCCGACCTCGTCGCATATGTGAGCCTGACAGGTACAACGTAGTCATGTGGACTCAAGGCCTATTCTGGTTTAATTATGTTGATTAGTGGGGACATTTTTCTTGAAATTTTCTTGAAATAGAAACAGATTTCTATTTTTAAAGTTGCGGATGCTTTATTTGCTGTGCTCTTTCTAAAAGAGTTTGACCTCAGTCACTGCAATTTTCCAGAACTGTGTTGCTATTCATCATGAATCACCCCAACAGGTGTGGCCCAACTGTTTTTTTTCTCAGCCAAGCCACCCCCGCCTGGCTGAACCCCCAAACCAGCTGTCCAGCCCTGCTGGGACTATGATAAACCTGACACAAAAACCCACTGACCTCCACAGGGCTTTTTTAATTTGTGCACAATGCTGACCTCATCGTAGCACTACCAGAAGTGAAACCCAACTCCGGCAGCGCACACCGAGAAAAGCCTCTGGCTGTGCCCGAGGACAGTGGATGACAGGCTGCAGAGGCCTGTGAAGTTTTCTGCTGCAGCAAGAGAATTTTGTTTTAAGGCTGAGATTGTCCACACTAACCAGACCAACCAATAGAAATCGCCCCAGATGTTGGTTGTGCAAACAGTTATTGTTCACAAGCACTGGATGGGGAACCATCTTTAACTAGGGGGTCATTGGAGCACCTCACTTTGCAAATTCATTAAAAAGAAGAACAGAATAGCCATCATTAAAATCTACATAACATGTTTTAGATAACGTACATAGCAGAAAAGACATTCTCTGAAGGTGCACAAGAGGATTAATGAAGTAACTGCAGACTGGGACAGATGGGAGTCACTGACTGAGAGGACGCTTTCTAAACACATTTCCATTTTTGGGAATTCTCCACTTAAATCATGCTTTAAAGCTGCACAAAGCATGTTATTACATTACAGCCAATCCTCCCAGGAAGCAGTCTGGGGTGGCTGGATCAGTGTACAACCAAACGGTCAATGTTTGACACTGTGGTGTCAAGCCTGTGGTTTGCATCCAGCCTTTAACCAACAGTTACCACGACCATGACCCTGCCCTAAACAAACTGTTTCATTTACCTAAACCCACCCTTATGAGTGATTAGTTTGTTTTTGATTTATTGTTTTTTGCCGTTTTGGACTGCTGGATTGTTTTTTTAATATATAAAAGCTTCTCACAATAATTTTGTAGTTTCAAGTAATTCAGCTCAGACTACAACATTTTAACAGTTGTTATTTAAAACAGAGACTCCTGAGACAAACAATCCAGATCCAGGCCAAATTCTTGCACAAACCTGTTGCTCAGTAGCCAGAAATGCATCCTCGCTTGCTCTGAAGTTTCTGGCATGTTTGAAACTATCGCCACAAAATCACAGATGCTCTCCTATCAGCCCTGATTTATGAGAGCAGCAGTGAGCAAGAGTGAGAGTTGTATTAAATGTAGCGGAAAATAAACAACATAGTGGCTTTAATTTGATTTGATTTGTTTTCTCGCGTAAGGTCGCGTGAGTATCGATTTCAGATGTTTACAATCTTGTCTCACATCTATTAATGAGCAACAAAATGGCAAAAAACAAAAAACAAGACAGAGACAGTTGTGCAGTTAAATAAGTGGTTTGAGGAGCTCTTGTGGTCTGAGTTTACTCGGGTGAAGGTTTGATTCTTCTATTCTCTTTGAAAACCTCTGATATTAGATGTTAGCGTTCTCTGTCGGGTCTGTGCACCTAAATATGAAATAAAGAAGAAGGCCCAGAAATGCAGCTCGACCTTGACATAAAAGTGGACCTGTTGGGATTGGCTTTTTTTCCACCCTTATTTTCTGTTATATATAAGGTCTAAAAATGACTGTTCATTTTAAAGATGGCTGAAAGAGGACTGCGTGTTTATAAAAATGATTGTAAGTTAAAGTTCAGGCCTTTGACTATTTAAAATGCTTTGTTTCAGTTTTTCTATTCTTGCCTCTGTATGATGTCAATAAGAGTAATTGTCTTTAATGTAATCATCTGTCTGCATCTTGACCTGCAGCAGGGGCAGTTAGTCAGAGGATAGTTAAATTATAGTCACACACCAGCAAAAATAGGATGGCAACCTCCATGCTACTAGGTTAAAGTGGCTGGTTGCCTGATGATTGCATTCATTCTTTTTTGCTTAGGGAAACTGATTGCAAGCTGCTGCAGAGACCAGTTGGTTGCAAAGTGACTGCACAGGTCAACTGGTGGAAGACAACCGGTCTCCAAACAATCGTGCTCTCAACCAGACTGACTGTAATCACTCTCCCCGACAGACTGACAAAGGTTTGCAAACTGCCGTCTTATTTAGGGAGTACCGACACGACGCCATCAATCTGAGTCATTCTGCACCAATAAGAAACACTCGTCTGTGCTGTGTCTCTTTGCAGTAGGTGATTCAACAAGACTGCAAGCTCACTGAACAAGGTCACAAACATTTTGGTTGCGCTACTGTCTCCAACCACTGTTTTCCCTCATGTGTATACAGAGACAAGCTAAAGCAGCTTGTTTTAGATAGACTGAGGCGCTGCACTACGGCTTAGTATAAGGTAAATAAGGATTATTTTAACTTTGAACTGTGAACAAGCTGTTCTAGTCCACAAATAAATATATGCAGCTGCTAATGAACAGAATCAGTCCTCTTTCGTTCTGTCCTCTCATGAAGAAGACTCACGCCTCAGGTTGTTGTGAACGCTGTCTGGCTAAAACAGTCACCATGATTGTAAAGCGTTAGCAGGGTTACACGTGCCGCTCTCACTTTTTATAACAGGAGGAGTGAGAAGCTGTTTAATACACAGAATGCCTCACTAATAACCATTTTTCATCCATTTTTGTTTACAAGGATTTCTTCACATATTTTCAAACAAAGACCCCCCTCTAAAAACAACCCATCATTGTTGCCATTGTGATAGCTTCTTATATGAACAACTCCCCTTTGGTATTGAGTTCAAAATGTCCTCCATGGAAATCATAAAATCAGTGACACATATTAGGAGACAGTCTGTGTATCTGTACGGGAGCAGTGGGATGTGGTATATAAACATGGTCCACAGGCTCCTGTCTGCAAAAACGTCCTCATGCTGCAGTCAAATAATTCATGGAGACGACGCTGCAGACAGAACTGGGGCGAGCAGCAGCTCCTGGAGGAGCCCTTGGACCCTCGCCGTCTCTCCACTCCTCGTCTCATCTCCCCTTTTTTCTGCCTCCTCCTCCCCCTCTTCAGCTTTTTCTAGGATTTCTCCCTGTCATCCCCAATATGATGCTGGATGCTGATAATCCGATGTGAGTACATGCCTCTGGTGTCTCCATTATGGAGAATTACAGGCCATTTCATTTACAGCTGAGCTGCATGTGTGGTGAGGAATAGCCAGTGAGCCTGCTGAAACACAGGGCTTCTGATGCTGTGTGTGCCACTGTAGGAAAATCACATCAACAACAACACTCCCAATGCAGAGCAGCTCAGAGGGAGTACTGTGCCAACACAGATAAAAGACGCTTCTAATGTCTTTTTACACAGTTTTCTTTAGAAACAGTTTGTCCTGCTGGAGGACACTGCTCAGTAAACTGAATATTTCATAATATCATCAGAAGCTTCTCTTCACTTTAAACAGAAAACAGGGCTCAGTGCCTCCAAGTGACAAGCGGTGACACAGCAACCACGATTAAATCATGACTGATAATTAAAATGTAACTGCTGAACAAAAAAAAAAGATTATCTGTCCCAAGGAGACAGACACATCACACACTTGTGTGGGATATGCACAGTAGGTGATTAAAACATCACCTGCATTTATGTTTATGAGCCTGTGTGTCTGCATCGCTCTGCCATCAAGACTCGGAGCGGATAAATGTATATCAACTGTTACTGTTACTGAAACACAGACTGGAGAAAAGACCTCAGTGTATACACGTATCGATAGAACTATGACTGGGAAAAACAGCGTATGTCAACGGTGGCTGCATACGAGCTATACTATTACAGCCTATTACATTTTTGTTTCATAGAGGTATTATCCTTGTGATAATCAATCCTATCAAACAAACCTATCGCTGCTGGGTCACCACGACTTATAGTTACAGTTTTGTGAAGATGCAAATCAGCCTGCTTTATAAGATAATGAAACATCTGATTCAGAACATCCCCCCACTAACAACAGCTATTTTTATGACTTAAATATTTAGTCACTTTTTTATAATAGCATAAGGGGACTACATCTGAAGTTCATTAAACAGCTTTATGTTAAATCATTTCATCAAACATTAAATCAGAAGTGTGATTTGCATTTTAGAAACCTTCAGTTTAAAGGATGGCTACTCACATTCACACGCTGTTGCTACTAATTAGAAACCATGTGGTTGAGAGTGTATAGTAGATGGACTATATGCTAAAGCACCTTCCACACCACTTTTGCTGTTGTGCCTTTAAGGTGGCAGCGTAGGTATTGACAGCTAAATTGATGTCTATACACAAAGGAAAAGCCAATAGCAGTGAATGTCAAGGCTGTTATGTTTTGCATCGCCTCCATCTGCGGTGATGCCATCCTAGTTGCTGTGCTGTTTAAAATCACACACTGTGATGGTATCATGGTGACTAGCTGTGACCCTAAAAGATGGATGTAGCCACATTTTGAAACCAGACATGACGTTTAAGGCAAGATCTGATGGCGGCTGCATGCTCACTGGCTACTGATATTTGACCGACTAATTCTTAGCCAGTGATCTTAAGCGGTTTACCGGACTTTAAGTCTAATGGGGACCATAACTTTAAAAAAAAAAAAGTTCAGTGTTTCAGTGTGACCTGAAATTAGTGATTGAGCTCATAAACTTTGCCATAGATGTTCATACAGTTTTAAGTTTAAGCGGCTAAACCCTCTAGAGTCTAATCAAATGACCAATTAAAGATGACTTTTCACGAAGATGCACCGTCGCCGAGTATCCATTTCAACTTATGTTATGTTATCTTATGTTACGACAGTGATATTGTGAGTTTCAGGATTTGTTTTTAGCGTTGTTGTTTTTCGGTTTTCTTGGATGTTTGTTTTGAGGCTACTTTTGAATGTCACTGATGTTGACCAAAGAGCACACCACAGGCAGACTGCAGTGTACAAGCTGTCTCCAGGTTGAAAGCAGGAGGAGTGATGAACTGAACTGGAAGTGTCAGACCTGTGATAACTGTAAAGTCAGGTTGTGCAGTTTTTAAAGGTAAATTCAAGTATTCAAAAACAGACACTTGTGCCTTTGACCCTATGTGCCTATGCATCACCTTCCATATACTATGACTCCTGTGAGGATATTTAATTTATCCTCTCCCAGTCTGTCATCTGCCAGTCTCTCCCCCGTCATCACGACTTCTGTTCTGGATGGTTTCATCCTACACTGTGCAGTTTATGTAAAATCTTAATTAACTCGAGTCTCAAAAACTGTCGCGCTGCAACAACAAAACAAAGTATTTTGTTTAAAGAAACCCCAAAAAGTACACAATAAAGGAGGAAATGCAGCGTCTGTTGGTTGTTGCTAATTCTCCGAAGTAAAGAGTTTGTATCAGAGGCCTGTCAGATTAGATAACAAGCAGAGAGAGCGACGACGTCTGCTCCTAATGATCCCACAGACCCCAGACAACATCAGATTGTCAAAACACACAAATTCTCTTGTGCAGCCATAACTTTCACTTTCTGCTTCCACCGCACATAAGCACACATAAACACACATGGCCTGCAGATAACACTAGGGTGTGTGAAAGAACAGGCAGAAACCCACAAAAGAAACAACAGTTTGACACCTGAAGTTATGTAACGGCACCTTCCATCAGACACTGTTAATGAGAACTTTTTGCACTGTTCAAAAGATCAGAAAGGTTTTCTCTTCTTCTTCTTCTATTTCTGGGTTCTCTGGCAACTCCTTTTTGTCATCTGAATCCTTGGGTTTAGGAATAACTGGTCCTTGAACTACACAGGTATGCACAGACTGATTGAGCAGTGCAAAATCTGAGAATCCAGATCCAAAGAGGAGGCACAACTGATGAAGGCCAAAGATCAGCACCATGGGCACTGATTAGATTTAACATGGTGGACAACAAAGATGAGATGCTTTAGTTTGCAGACTGAGAACTATGTATGCACTACTGGAGATGTAGTCTGTTTGTGTTCAGCTCATCTGACTGAACTCCAGCTCTTCTGGTTATTCCCTCTCCCACTCTCCTTTTCCTTTGCTCTGTGTGTTTTTACGAAAAAGATTCACAAATAACATTTTCATGCAAGTGGGAACAATTTCAGTTCATGCAGAAGCTTTTTCACACCACTTCTCGCCACCCTGGACACATTTGCATTAAATAGTTTTTTTCCCATTCACTTTGTATTCAGTTGCAGCTGAATACAGTGCGGTATGAACACTCGGTTGTGACTGGAAACTGGATTATATGCCATTTATAAAACAGTTTATTTGGTTCATGATATTAAAACTGATCTCATATTGTTTTCAGTTTAGTACATCTGAAAATGTTTAGCTGAGCTCAAAGAAACAGAGGGAAACACGTCGTCTAAGCAGGGAGATCAAAATAACCTGCAATGCTACCCACAAAAAGCAAAAACCATAGCAAATTTGAATTTCTCCTTCAAAGCGGGCTGTTTATTCAACTCAAGAGCACTTAAGTACTGTTTTGATCACTGTCTAAAACTGCAATTTCACCACAAATCTCAAGTTTTGCTTCTGTAACTTCGGTTTCAAGCTGAGCGGACTTTAATGTTACGGACCATCACTGTTGACGACTCAGAGTCAAACAGCAATTTTGATTGGATGAACCCACAGTCCCACCCAGAAGGCGGAACATCAGTTCAAGACGGTGACCAGAAACGTGCTCATTTTTGCAAACAGTGAATGCATACTGTTGGATGGCCTGCACTGAAAAGGCAAAGTAACACATTCTTTGTTCACACCCTGCCCTACCTGCTAAAATGTTCACACAAACTGGACAATCGTCAACATGTTGATGAGTTGGAGGAGATCCAGCATACACATGTGGTCAGAAATGGACTTGTAGTTTATTTTTGTGGCTAGATGCACACAGACATCATCATGTCACCCATTTTTGGACTGTAGCCATACACAGAACAAAAAACTAGCCAAAACATCACACTACAAACAAAAGCTCACACGCAGTAAACACGCAAGTAAAGACACTAAACAGAAACTCACATATACAATAATAACCAGAAACCAAACCTCTGAAATATAACAAAACCCACAGACCATGACACTAGGGGGACTGAGTTGCTTTGGAGCAAGAAGCCAGTAGGTGGGTATAATCTGTAAAACAACAAAAAGTGTAATAACGAGATGTACAGCTAAACCACTTCTTAGTTTGGAGCAGTAAACTTCCTGGAGCTACTCAGATAACAAGTTTTCCCTGTTCCCTTCAACACTAATTTTGTTGTATAGATCACATGCACATTACATAACATCAATCGGTTACGATGAATTATTTGTCATTACTTAATGTGACCCTGTTAGCTTTCTACCCCTCTTTGCAGTCTTCTATCCCATCCATCTTCTTCTCAGAATTTGACACTCTGTCCTCACAGTCCTCCAGTTTTCCCCTTGCAGTCTTAATTAGCACTTCCACAGCTGCCTGGCAACCATTGCTGGGGCAACAGCATCATCTGCAGCCCCCACAGCAGGGACAGTAGCTGAGGCCACTCAAGTCTTCGGGTATGAGGTGGCTGGGCAGGCGGGAAGCCGACCATCCTGCAGGGTTTGCTTTAGCGTCATAGCGTTGATCATCACCACCCATCCATTATGATAACCATCAGCGTCATCGCTAACAGTGGGCCTATCTTAACCGGCTGCACCCTGCGTCTTGAGCCGCAGCAGGGTGCAGCCGGCATTCTGGGAAAAAAGTGATTCATACTGTAACAACAGCAGAGTGGATGCATAGAGAGCGACTTCTCCGAATGGATTAAAATATGATTTAAGATGCAACGCCAACAGTCTGCAGACCTAAAAATGGCTCATGCACATGGCTTGAATCACTGAGTGAAAGGCACTTAAATAATTTTCCTGGTCCTGATTAATTCTCGGGACCACAGACATGTTTCTGAGATAAGAGCAAATCCGTTTAAGAGAGAGTCAATGACGGAGCACACAAAGCAAGAGCCCAGCGTCTCCTCGAATTGATTATCGATAAGGCGGTCGAAGTTTATCAGGGGTTTTTATGCAGCAGGAACATTTGTTCCACATCAGGGTGAGTCACTGGATAGGCAACTCTTAGCCAAGCCTGCTACTTACACTAGTTGGTACTAAAGCAAGACTGTAGTGAAGAATGAAAATGATTGTAAGGAATCCATTTGTTGCACTCAGAGAAGGATTTGGAGGCAGCACGTGTGGCGTTTGAACCCACAAAGAGGCCTTTTGATGCAGTTTCAAGGTCAGTGGCTCAGTCTGAGTGCACCCAGGAGGCTTTAAATGTTAAACGAACAGTAGCCACCGTCTCCATAAACCTGCTCCTCCGCTGATGTTGTCTTTGATGTAAATGTGTGAGAAGGCGCTCATTAGGAAAGCATGATGTAGTATTCACTTTCTCTAAATCTTTCACAGCACACTTGATGTTTCAAACGCATCTCATCGTACCGCTGAAACTCTACGGCTGTACCATGGGATCTCCTTCATCTGCATTCATGCCGCTTTCAATTTAATTCAATCCAATACAGTTTGATTTATATAACACCGGCTCACAAACAGCAGCCATCTCTTCATCATCATAAGGAGCCAACAGTTTCAAAGGAAGCCTGAACGAGCAGACTCGGCAACAGAGGGGAGAAAGAATTCACTTTAACATGTAGAGACCTCTGACAGAACAAGTGTTAGGGATGCACAGTTGGTGGGGGTGAGAAGAGACAGAAGAGGAACAAGAAAGGAACAAGACTTTTCATGAGAAGCATAAAAGTCAATGCAAACAGTGCACATGGACACATTTGCATACACACTGTGCTCAGCATGTAGATAACTATGCAGGACACAAATCAGGCAGGAGCTAAGGCAACAAAAAGCAAGCTTTAAAGGGGGCCTAGTAATGTTTTGCCTCATTTTCTGTAATAAAAATTATATTAAAATGGTGGCGGCTCATATTAAAGATGGCCGAAGTTTAAAAAAATATGGTTAATGTATTTGCTACTACTGAGCCAACAGCTCAGAATGTTATCTTCCACTCTCGGATCTATATGATGTCATTAAACGTATCTCTTTAAAGCTACTCTTTAATAAAAATACTGGAAATGAACAGTTAACTTCTGCTTTAATAATAAATGCTGAAACAGAAAATGAAAATTCCAAGAGGGAAAACCGAACTGTGTCTTTTCAGAAAAGTAGAACAAAACCAAACAGAGCACAAACCAGGAAAACAGGGACACGAGAGGAGCACAGGAGAGACAAGAAGTCAGAGAACACGGGCTGCAAACTCAGGTAGGCAAACAAACAGATGTCCTGACAGAGAGGGAGTCGGGGAAGAGAAGGTTATATATACACACATGGAGCAGGAAGGGAAATAAAGAACAAAAGAAAGAAATCAGGGAGAAACAGCCAATTAAAAAGGGGGCGAAAAACAAAGACTGTAAACTACCAGATAAGCAAACCAGGAAACAAATACGAAACAGACACAGAAACACAGGGACACGTGCAAAAGTACAAAATGCTAACACACTTTAGGGGAGCCAAAGAAAAACTTTGAAAGCACATAGTACCAGAACTGGCTGTGTTAGGAAGAAATACCTGACAGAACCAGTTGTGCACAATATGCACTCTAACTCCATTGTGTGAACACCATCAGGTAGTAAATTTTAAAAAGAGAATTTAGAAACTTAAAATTCTGTGACATGATTATTTTAAGGAGTATGGGGTACTGGGCCTGTTGTTAAAGGCTATTTGGTCCATTTGGTATACCTGTATTGAGTGTAACCCTGGAGTTATAATCAGCTCCGTCTTTTGTGTCAACTAACCTTACGAATCAACTCACTGTAAATTAATCATTATCAAACTTTACCAGTTGTGTGATGTGGCTGCTTGGGGTTTGATGAGGACAGATCACCCTCATGTTGTGGCCACCCCTAGACAGATCATAGCACTGACAGTAAATCAGAGTCGTTCCTGGATTTGAGGGTTTTTGGGGGGTTTTTTGAGCGACATTCCAGTCACACTCCATACCAGTTGGTGGCGGTAATGCACCATTCAGTTGTTTGCCAACCACCAATAAAATTTAAAAAGAAGAAGAAGAAGAAGAGTCGTTCCTGTTGGTAGCTGGGCTCCACCACGGCAGACTTTTTTTTGGGGGGGGGGCAGCATTTCTTGGCGCAGTCAAAGTGGTGAAAGATTTCCACAGGCCTTCATCTTCACGTTGTCCCTCTGGCTTCATTGAACATTAACATCTACAGTAGCTCAGGCTAGAGCAGTTTGCAGCTCAGTGTGAAGTAGCAGGAAGGAAAAGTAGCACCTCCAAGTCAAAAAGCGCATCCACAGTGAAACCACTAGCAGTGATGTGATAACCAGAAAACACAGAAACTCAGCGACATTCAGTGACTTTAAGTACTGATGGGTGAAACAACTGCTGGTGATCTTAAGTTTCCAAGACCTGGGTTAAACTTTTCTCAAGTTCGAGGCAAGCGATCGAACTACCAGCAACTACCAGTGAGAACAAACAATGCCACTGACTGATACATTTCAGCATGGCAAATATATTTGAAGATTACCTAGGCGACTTGAGCCTGGAATGTCTGCCAGCAACTGACTTCTAGCTATAAAGTGACAGGCGCCAAGTGAATTGCTTCCTGTGTGGACGCACCCTTGACGCCATGGTTCTCTGTAGGAAAAAGGTTAAATGTCCACTCTAGTTTGGGAAACAGCTCTTGGCCCAAGTGGAGGAGTTCAAGAATCTCAAGTTCTAAGGGTCTGCAAGTGAGGGAAGGGTTGATTGGTGCAGCGTCTGCAAGGATGAAGAAGCTGTTGTGATGAAGAGAGTGCTGAGTGTGAAGCAAAGCTATACACTTACACAAGGTCATTACAAAAGGGTCATGGACACAAGCGTAGAAACGTGCTTCCTCTAAAGAGTGTCTGGACAAGCATTTAGAAATAAGGTGAAGAATGAAGTCATTCCAGAGGAGCATCGGGATGGGACCATTGGGGTCTAAAGAAGATGCGTAAACTAATAGATTTGAATCTTGTTTTTCAACACATAACCCAGTCTTTTTCACAGTCCTAATTCCTTGACGTTCCTCAGGTATAACTCATTGATCATCCTGTAATTTAAGGCAGGTTCAGACAGTGCCTTTACATTTTAAATACGAGTTGAAGCCGTGTTTTAGCTCAACATCATTGCCTCGTGCACAAGGTGATGACAGACTAAAAACAAAAGGTTTGTGGTTATGTTGTAACCCATATTCTGAATGTGTTCTGAATGTGAACCCTGCTACAGGTATCCTCTTAGGTATATACTAAGTAGGAATTTAGTAGAAACACAATAATGTGTGGATGATGAGATTACAGCTAAATGATTTCCTGAACATAATGTGATACCAAATACATGACTATGCCTGCCTGTAATGAAAGTCACATGGGTTTCCTACATGGTTTGCCAGTGGCTAAAGTGCCATCCAGAAGGGCGAGGGAGAAGGAGAGATATTTTATTACCAACTTCCTGTAACATTATTGCTCTTTGAATTGGCCTTTTGTGAGTCACTCTCTAAAATGGATAAATGAAGCTTTTTCAGAAGACATTACAGTCACGTGTTTCATATGAAGTCTCATCACATACAGTCTGTCACATTGGAGATTCCAAATAAACAATACATTTGTTGTTGTTGTCAGTCTCTCATGTGCCCCACACACTGCATGTTGTCAGGGATTTAACTTTCCCATTTTGTATCCTTAAAACTACTGAATGATTTTCATATCTTCTTGTTTCATAAAACTTCTCTGGCTCTCAGTCTTTTTTGTTGATCTTTTTAATAAGCTTACCCAGATCTGCTGAACAGAATCACATGAACACTACCAAATATTGTGTCTATTGTTGTGATAATAAAGGTTAAAACCAAATTCTCATAACTGAAGTTTATTTTACGGGAGTTCTTCCTACTTTTTGTGATCATTACTCTAGTGTCATGAGCTGCGTGCAGGCAGGAATGGTAGACCCAAAACTGCAGACTCACGGAGGCAAAACATGAACTCAAAAGTAACAAAACCAGAAAATACAAACTAAAGTTACACACGCAGACAGAACGCACAGTATGGGATAAGGGAGATCACAACACAGACCAAGGAAAACACAGGGCTTAAATACACAGGGGGAGCAATCAGGGAATGAGAGACAGGAGGGAAACACAGCTGGGACAAATCAGGGCTAACGAGACAAGGGAAGCAAAACCAGATACATTAACATGAGACACAGACTTCCAAAGTAAAACAGGAAATATAACACAGACGCGGACTTGACAAGGGGGTACAGCTGACAGGGGAGACAGCAACTATGAAACACAGACAGAAACCAGAAGACTAAAACTCTAACATAAACCACACAAAGAATCTAAACTTAGAACAATCCTATAACCCATTAGACAAAGAAAGCTAGAACATAATGAAGTACACAAAATCAAAGAACCAAAAAAACACAATACA
>VOQK01000580.1:0-21102 GCA_015052645.1 Benitochromis conjunctus | reverse complement strand
CCTACTACTAATGCTAATTTGCCTTTGAGTGTGGCTTCATCACTGACTTGGTTTGTGTAAGCCATCCAACCATGCATAAAACACAGTCTGTCTATAAATAACCCAGTCTATCCCGGGCCAGGCTGGGCAATGAGCGTAAATGCAGTTCATAACCTTTCCACACACAGCATGTCATTATGTCACGGCTGACAGACAACACTCAACTATTGATAACTCTCCGTTAGCAGTGACATTGATTCAAACGTAACATCTGCCAGTAAATGGACTTCTCTTACAGCCCCGATCAGGTTTTGGCTGAATTCACTGTGTAAGCAGATCCTTGAAAAGGTTTATTTCCACTGCCCCTGATAACATTAAAATCTTCTAGGCTTCCTTAAATGTCCACTTGACCCGGACGTGGAGCTCAAACAGCAGATTCCCAATTCAATTGTGAACGAGCGGTAACTGCATATCATATCGACTGTGCTTTTTTTTTTTTCCAGGAAACAAGCCTAATCCTGTCCTCTCCATCAGACGCGCAGTACATCACGGTACCAATATCATACCTTAATCACCTGTTTGGAGTGGATGAGAGCATTAGAGCATCGATTACAGGTAACACACAGTAATGTGTGTGCACGGCTGTGTGTGTTATTCAGGCAGTCTAATATTCCTACAACAGGCCTGCAGACTCAGTAGGTGAGTGGCTATGTCGCTGTGTATGCTGTCACCACGCCAGACGCCCAGATTCACTGTTATGAAGGTGAATATTAATCTGGTCCTGGTTCAAGCTGTCCTGTCATTGAAACAGATGGTATCAAAATAAAAGTGGAGCCACATGGCCACATCTCTCTATCTATCCATCCATCCATCTATCCCATAAAAGACAAAGGACATTATACGGTTGGTTATATGGTTCTTACTCTTCCTTATTCAAGCCAAATAAGCCATTTTTGCTTGGTTTCTCTTTTTTTAAGCACTGCACTCCTATCTATCATCGTGGATCGTCTTTTTTTTTTTTTAAACAAAACAAAAAACAATCAATTTCTCTAATTAGGATCGTCTTTAACAAACCTAACGGCTTAACCTTTGTGCTCTGTGTACAAACATCATGCACAAAGGGCCGATTGCAGAGCCCATGTCTATTTTTTGACCTGTCTGGTCTATAGCAGCCACCACTAAGCTACTAAGTGAAGTGACAGAATTTGAGAAAGTCAGCTTGTGGTGGTTTTCGCTCACGCTACAACTTTCATACAGCTCAAAGTTGGCTACCAAAGTCCGTTCATTTTTTTCCTACATTTGAACGATTTCCCCTCCGCCTGTCAAAGCTGCTCACTCCGTAAAACAGCAAATATGAGCTCCCCGAAATGGAAAGGAGTACGTTTTTTTCTTCGGCATACATTTCGCACACGGGCAAGGGCCTCGAGTTGACGACACGGCAACAAACGAGAGCTGACATTGACGCTTTTGTACCGTTTTCCGCCGCCGAACCACACAGTTTGGGGATCGGCCAAGATCTGTGGAAAAGTTCAACATTTGTTGAAACCGTGCCTTTATTTGTGTACCACGTTGTGCCGAATTACAAATGAAGGCTCTGCAGTCGAGTTAAGATTGGGTGGTGTGGTAGCAGGAATCCAGTTTTTACGGAAAAGGAGTTAAACTTTAAAGCCGCTCAATTCTAACGGAGTCTGGCCCTCTCTACCGGGGCCAAGTTTCGGCGACGAAAGGGAGGAACGGACAATTGGAGGTGTCTACGGTCCGCTTCTTACCTGTGACATTTGCGGCCGGAGGTTGATCTCCTTCAGGTTGATGGTCTGGGGTCTCAGGTTGTTGAGCAGATGGCACAGGAGGACTCCATCCCGGAGGGTTTGAGCCAAGTCAAATACCTGAGCAGAGTCCCACGTAACCCGGTGGTTAGCTGGGAGCACCTTGCAGTTTATCAGCCACAGCGCGCATTGCCTCCAGTACTCCATCATTATTGTGACTTCGGTCGGGTGAGCTTCAGGAGGTTTCTTTAAGTGAAACTGTTAACTGTTCGGTGGTGTCTGACGCGTTAGCCTAAACCGTATCCATGCTACATGCTATACTTTAAAAACCCGATGAAAGCTGAGGAGGACCGCTGCACAGGCTGCCGGAGACTCAGGCGACTGCTCCAGGGATGACAGTCCGACACAGTGAGAGAGGCTGTGGATGGAGCGCACCCTGCACCCTTCCTATCTCTCTCTCTCACTCGCTCACACACTCTCTCTCCATCTCTCTATGACTCTCTTCCCTCCCCCTCACCCAGCTCTTCACCTCTTCCGCTTGCCACCCATAGGCTCGTGGAGATGCGTCTATTGCAGTGCAAGAAATAACCACATAAAGCATAGAGTCACACTTACACTTATTAAACACACACAGGGGCTGAAGCATTTTAAACTCCTGTTCATCTTCAAGTATCAGAACTACATCAAGTCCATGTCTGCATATATTCCAGCTGCACAGACAGAGTAATGGAGGTGCTGTTGAATTTAATGAATACGCACACTAAATGGACCCCACTGTCATTCCACTTAGCACACATGCATTTTTGCTTCCCATAAAATGTGATATTATTTAAATAGTTTTTCTTTTTAAATATCTCTTTGTACGCTTGTTTGAGATAAGTCACGATGGGGTGTTTTACAGCAATCCTATCTGTTGCACTATGTGGTCCGCCCCTCCTGATCCTTTCCCATCCCCTTCCATGTCAGGACAGTATTGAACTGAAGCATTTTCTCTGCATGTGCCTGCTTTGTATTTTCTGCAGTTAAGGGTGGCCACACGCTCCTGTGCAGTGATGCATCGAGGGCGTTTGAAGAAGAAATCCTGCATGAGCGGATGCACGAAAAGGCAGATGTGCCTTATCTGCTGATGTTCAATATGCTGGAGACACGCTGCACACTCAGTGACTTTTACATAGGCAGACTTCAACGACACTGCAGCTGATTTGTCACATGTAGGAAAGTAGAACTCACACTTTTAATCTGACTTTGTCATTCTGGTTTCTACCAGAATGACAAAGTCTTTTCTTATTTCTTCCTTATCAGATAAAACCATTCCAGGAACATGAATTATTATGGAACTTGCATTACCTGATTATGGCACAAATACTTCTGTGTTTGCATCTGCTTCCATCCTAATAAAGCTTCAAACAGTCACTAAATAAACACCATAAACAAGTGGACAACCCAGTGATCTTTAACATAAAAACAGTACACTTGCTTTTAGAGTTCATGTTTAATGATCATTTCAACACAAATGTGGAAAAGGTGAATGTGTGCTACAGTCTGCTATTTCTTCTGAGAACTCGATTAGCATTGATGAGCCAATATATGATCTATCTGAAGATAGTTTTATCTTTTTTTGCTTCTGTGTGGGGAAAGAAAGAAAAATGGACTGGAACTAGACTAGAATGCTAGTCAGAGTATGCTAGGCTGACTCTTCAGACTTACACGCATCAAATCAAATGTTCTGAACTGCTCGGTAATGGAAATAGAACGGATGTGGGGTAGTACAGCACGTGCGAGCTGCCTTTTCATCTTTTACACGTGTGAGATTATTGGGTAGCCTTACACAGTTGTTTGGGCCAACACACACATAAACTTCATCCCATGTGGCTGGCATGATGTTGTTGAGCAATGCAATTAAGCTCCAGGCATGAATGTGGAGCAGGAGAGTGCACCTGTGAGAGAAATTAGACTACTTTTATTGATTCCTGTTGGTGTGCTAGCATAATAAAAAGCAATACACGACAGAAAGTCTGCAGAGGACACAAAAAAAGCCTGAAAAGTTAAATGCAGAACTATATACTGCTACAGAAAGATTTGAAAAGCGGCGTGATCTACCTGCCCGTTGCAAAAACTATGAATTACATAACAGTGACTGGAATGTGAGAGTCCAGCATGTGAAAGCTAATACAATCCCCTAAGAAGAAAGTGCTGGTAATCTCATTAACAGTGCTACATGAGGCTGCTCTTAGAGTGGGCCCAGAAATTAGAGAAGATGAGGAGAGATGAGACACACATCTTCCAGCTTAATTTCATTTTCAGGAAGATTCTCAGTGCACTAAAGCAGACCGCTGATGTAACCGCTCATATATATATATATGTATAATATATGCAATGCAAAGAATGCGTGCAGATGAATACTGCCGAGTCTATTTCAATACAATGACTGAACACATGGGGTCCGTGCAAACAATGCTGTGAAGATTAGACTCCAGAATTTTGCAGTTGTAAACACTTCTGTGATCTCCACCCTGCATCTGAGCTCCTCATCTCCACTACTTCTCCTCTTATTTGTGCAGATTTGGGTTTGGATGAATGTCAGGGTTGGAACAGGAATGCCTGCTCGTCTGTTTATCCACATTGCATTTAGGTTTAGTGTGATTAAATATGGAGGGAGGTTGTGCGGTTTGGTTGTAAGCATCCAGCTTTGTCTTCCGCAGGCTTTACTCTGGATGCCATGGCTGGCATAGCACAGATGACCGGAGAGATGGCTAGCAGCCGGATGCTGGCGGACCTCTCTGCACCCTTCTCCTGTTTCAGCTTCCTCTCCCAGAGTGGACAGCCATGACAATTATCAGCATACCTCTGATTAGTGTCCATGGGGACTGTGGGTAAACACACAAGAGTTTGAAGTGTAATGGAGGATTTTCTGCTGTGCATTTTTAGCCTTTATCATAAAAACGTACATATTCAGCTCAAATCGCAGCTAAACAGAGATGCAAAAACACAGTGATCTAAAGAGTTTGGGATGTAAATGCACCAAACCGTGGTATTACCGCCTTCGATTTTCCCTTAATGCACAAACAAATGATCTGTTTCTGGGTTATTTTGCTGCTTAGAACTGAAAGGCAATGACTAACCATTTGAGCGTCCAAGAACCAGCATGATAATGTCTGGGCACATATGGCAGATGTGATCTCAGTGCCAGGATTTTTTTTTATTTTCTTGTCTTGTCACAGCACATAATTAAAGTCAACAATCAAGTCAACAAGCTGTAAGGTTCACTGAGCTACTGAGGATAAGCAAAACCAAAAATATGGCAGAAAAAGAAGATAAAAGACTGTGTGTTTCAAATGTTTTGCTACTTTTTCTACAAATAACCACGATAATTTGGAATAACTTACTACTGTAAAACTATCAAAGACCCTTATATAACTTAATGTAATACAGCTATTTAGACACTGCCAACCTGAGAAAAATGACAAGAAAAAAATATGTTTATATTGGGTATATTGAAACTGGGTCATCCAACAGGACGAAGATCTAAAGCGCAGCAAATCTAGAACAAAATGTCTGAGAAAGAAAAGAATCAAGACGTTGCAATGGTCCTGTCAATGTCCAGACTTCAATCCGACTGTAGCGGGACCTTAACAGAGCTGTGCATAAACGAATGCCTACAAACCTCAATGACCTGAAGCATTGTTAAAAAGAAGATCGGCCCACACTGACACAACAGACTGATAAAGTCAAACAGAAAACCATTCACGTTATTGAGGTTAAAGGTACTGGTGGTTTTTTACAGTACTACACCGAATGCTGTAAAAACGTTCTTTTTCACATGACTGCATTTCGTCATGAACTCTCATACAAGAATATAATGTTTCACACAGCATGGTATACATAATATTTCTTCTTTTGACCTGTGGATATGGAAGTGGCCCTGTCACCACATTAACCACCTGTACCTGTTTAACTTGAAGTGGTGTCTGAGGTACATTTTTATTCAGTCACATGCTACTTTCTGACACAGAAAAGAGACCTAAAATGAACACAAAGTCTGAAATTCACTACTCCTGTTTTAGCCACACTGTATGTGTTACTCCACACTGTGAGCATTCACACCCCTTACACATTGACACTTAGCTAGTATTGACATCTGCTAACTGAGTGGCATCGCCTCCACTCCCCACTGTCTTGCCAGATGATCAGAGCACCCAAGCTTTAGCGGTCCCCCGAGCATGCGGGCATTGCAGCGTTGTCCACACTCCGTCAATACCATCTTGTCCTCCTGTAAATGACGGCACTTCAGCCCTCTCATTGTGTCATTTGATCTAGTGACAGCGTGTGATCTATTTTGTGCAGCTCTTTCATCCCCTCTATGAAGGGCATGTTATCTCCCTGACAGAGAAAGCAAATGCTCTCCATTTCCTTCAGATTTGGCTTCTAAAGATTTCTCTATTAGCTGTACCTGTGGCTTAATATATTTACATGAATTCAAATGGGCTGTATACGTTCATTAAACCGCCCTTGTTTGAAGTCTCATATCTGTGTGAGTATGCAATTCAGAATTCAGTGGATTGCCAATCTCATAAACTCACATTTTATTCACAATATAACATAGATGTTGTGTTGTAATGTTGAAAATGAGATATTTTGCAATTTCATGAAAAATATTTGATGATTTTGATGGCAGCAACAAAAGTTGGGATGGGACAACAAAGGGCTGGAAAAGTAAGTGGTACTAAAAAGAAACATTTTACAACTATTTAAGTGAACTGGCAACAGATCGGAATTTTTTTTTATCTACAAATTGTATAACAATTCCTGAATAATGTTCATTACCACTTTGAATATCTCATCATCTACACTACAAACAGTCATCCAGATTCTGAGAATTTGGGGAAACCTCTGTCCTCAAGGGACAAGGCTGAAAATAAGTATTGAATGCATGTGATGGGCACAGGAACACTTCCAGAGTTCACTGTCCACAAATCCAGCTTGTAGAAGTAACTGCCCTTCCCTGAGCCTTTCTTCCTGTTAAAAGGCAGTTTTTCGTTCCCACTGTTGCCAAAGTGCTTGCTCATAGGGAGCCGTCTTATTGTTGGGGTTTCTCTGTATTGTTGTAGGGTCTTTACCTTACAATATAAAGTGCCTTGAGGTGACTATTGTTGTGGTTTGGCGCCATATAAATAAAACTGAATTGAATTGAAAACCTTTGTAGTAGAAGAGCCCCAGTGCTGAAATGGCCTGTCTGCAGTCCAGAGCTTTCACCAACTGAAAACATCTTTCACATCATGAAATGAAAAACTATGACAAAGCAGACCATTAATATCCAACAAATCCAGCAGCTGATCTCCTCAGTTCCCAGATGCTCATGGACTGCTCCATGAGCAAAGAAGAGGTGACGCTACACAGTGGTAAACATGGCCCCGTCCCAAGTTCTCGGAGACATTTCCAGATTCAAGATTCTTTATTTGTCACGTGCATAGTTATACAAGTACAACACGCAGTGAAATGTGACCTGGTACGCTCCTCGACTGTGCAAAAAGGGAGAGAACATTATATACAGTGAGTGATTATGGTTTCATATGGTTTCTGTATTCTGTTGTGATTACATTTTACACAGCGCCCCAGCTTTTTTGGAATTGGGCTTGTATAACCTAGAGGTAACGCTGAAGGCGACAGTAACACCAGCGGCAACTGTAACTGGTATTGATTGTGTGACCTTACCCTTAGCACTCTATTTTGCTGTTTTAGGAGGCCAGAAGAGAAATCAATGCCCTGGGATACCCATGAGAGGCCTGGGATAAATGGAGACTGGCCAGGCTTTGCTGCAGCAGTGCAGCGGGGAGGATCAGCTGGGAAAGTGTCAGAATGGAGGCGATGGAGTGGAAGATACATAGAAAAAGAGCATACCAAATCAAAATGACAACGAGAGTCTATGAGGGCTATTTTAATTTGCCAGCCGATATTGGAGTAGAGTTTATTAAGGGCAAGTTAACCAAAAAATAATTTTCAACTTCTTCAGGAAGAAAAAAAAAGAGGTTATTCAAATGGTTTTGAGTTTAAACACATGCAGTCAAATGAGGAAACTCTATGTGTGATAGAAGAACCAGGCTGAGACGGTGAAGGGTGTGACCCCCAGTGTTAGGTCTGCAGAATGGCACAATGTGAAATGTGTGTTTCCTTCCTCTGAAAGTGTACTCTCACTTCACCTTAAAATACAAAATGACCATGACATACGTGGACTGATGAGATGAACCCAAAACACCCGTGTATTCTGTTTATGCTTTTCCTTGCATTACCAAGTCCAGCTCACCTCCATTTTTCTCGAGCTGCCGTGTGCTTATCATTGCCCTCCCCTTGTCCCAAACTGTCAGTGACACAAGAGCGCTTAAAGCGGTGTGGCAAAGAGAGACGACTGGACGTAAGGTAGGAACTAACAAACATTTTCTTGTCATTAACAGAAGTTATACTTTAGCACTTCTTTATGATGCACCATATATAGTAAATGCATGCTCTCCCTATAGATATAAAGTCTGGAATACACATGAATACCTCTAATCTTTTCACCAGACGTTAAATAATCAAATATAGCCAATGCTGTGTTGTGTAAGTTTACATGGTAACGTTTTTTTCTTGTCAAAATAAATGGTATGTAAGTCCATGAAGGCAAGTTTGATCCCATTATAAAAGATCTACTTGTACATCTGGATTTTCTATATGCAGCATTAACCACCGAAAGCAGCGAATTAAAACTAAACATGTCAAAGCATTTTAGTTGCTGGCAACATAAAAGCATTTCCAACGTCACGGAGAAACATTCCTGTTTCTTTAATGAAAATTGCAGACATTCGTTTCAGACAAGAGAGACTTAGGTTTTATTATCATAAGAATACCCAGTTTATATAAGAATGCAGCATTTCCTGTTTATACTGCTGTCTGTCTGTGATGAAAGCAGATGTCCTCGAGTGTTGCTGACAGAGCCATTGGGGCCATTATCGGGGCAGCAGTGGCAGATGCAGCAGGTAAGATAAACCGAGTGCCATGCAGATAGCTGGAGTGAGTTAATTAGCAACAGAGTTTTACATATTGCAAATCTTTCTCTGTTTGTCCCTCACATCCTAATAATTTATAGGCCTGATGCTTTCACAGGATTCATGTTGAATTTATGTTTATTTCTTAGAGTAAAACTGTGACGCATGCCTTTATACGTCACATTCTCTCCCTTGTTTGGTGTTATGATGTTTCATATCGGTACACTTAAGCAACATCTGTATGGCCTGATAAAGCACAGGGGTGGTGCCTGGATGTCAACTTCGCCCATGATGTTACGGAACCAGTTTCTGCAAAGCAACCAAACACCACATACTGCCAGTTGCCATTGTTAACACGTTTGTTATTGTAATGCATTAGGATGTCTGTATTTCCAATAACTCTGTCTTCTACTGTATGGTAAAAGGGAACATTTGTAATATATTCATTATTGAATGTTCCACACACATACAGCCTAGCCCATGCACTGGATCTACAACCTGGACAAACTGAAAGAGGTGCTCTGTGATCTGGAGCCCTGTCCAGAGTTTCGGCCTCAGTCAGCGAATCCGTTCTACCGCAGGATGACGGGCGAGCAGACCTGCTATGGAGACCAGGCATACGTCCTGCTGGAGTCCCTGAGTCGGTGTGGAGGTAGTGAAAGTCACTCAGACAGGCAGCAACTGCAGGTCATAAACCTGCCAGTGCGTTTACTTTAGAATTTAGAATAATAAAGGTAGCAAGTCAGGTTTTTAGTGTAAGTAAATGAAGGTAGTGGGAAAATCATTTTAAGTGATCGTAAGTCATTTTGCATAGTGCATGGGTAATTTTAAGAACAGCATAACTTAAGAGTCTCCTTTCCTGTAAAAAAAACCTGCAGTTTATAGTATATAGTATATTTATGATGTCATATGGGGAAATAAGTTACAAGGAAATTATGCAGCAGTACTTAAATAATATATTTTTGCCTCCTTTCTTGTAAAAACCCAAAAGTCATATACTACTACTTACACATTACCTAAAATGACATTCTACTTAGATTTTACTTACATTGTAATTATTTCTTTGTTTTCTGTAAAAACCTAACTTGTTACCCTTTTCATCTAGTGTGCCTTTAAGTATTTATAGGTAATATAACTGGAAATACATTTAAATTCCATTTAATTGCTGGGGAATTGTGCCCTTAGTTGTCAGCTGTGTTGTAAAGTGCTACCCAACATTTATATTATTAGATTACAACATTGTTAAACAATGACCAGGAGGTGGCTGTTTTAATGTGAAGCCTGTGTGAAATACTTGCACTGATGCAGAGTGTTGCCATGTTTTGACAGGCGTTAATGTGGAAGACTTGACCCAGAGCTTTCATGAGTTCTTCGGACCAGGAACGGTCTATGATCTGCCCCTGAATGATCCATACAGAAAGAAAGGAGGTACTGTGCTTGTGTGGCTGCCATCTATCAATTTTGCAATTTCCATGAGTTAATCACCAGCTTAGCAGTTGTTGATTAACTTTGTGAGAGCCTGTGTTTCTGCATGATAACTGTGTGCATGCTGTTTTTCATCCTGCTGATGGGGGCATTCCCTTTCCATGAAAATGTTCCACAGTCAGACTTCCTTTTTTTTGTTGCTTTAGTTGGTTTTTGTCCAGCACTTTGAATATTAGCTGTTTTTTCTGCTGTCAGTGTGTCGTATAAATATTGTGTTGCAGTAAATTACCATAGAACCACAGGGCACTTTGGGTACAATAAACTGCAGATGGTTTTATGTCTTCTTGGAATAATATAAGAAGAGCTGTGTCATCATGGCCAGCGATAGCCTTCATGACTGAACAGAGAACAGAGCTCCACCTGAAGAAACTTAAACAGCTCCATCAGAATGTTTCTTTTCCTCTTCTTCCTGCTGTATATCTACCAATTTCTTCCCTCCCTCATAAAGCAGCTGTTTGTTGCATTTGATAGGCCCTAAAGCCATTCTCCCCATCGATGGTCCATGGAGGAATGCGAGCCTGAAGGCTTTCATCAGAAATGTCGATGCTGGCAAAGGAGAAACTGGTAAATATCACAACTGCGCAAAGACTTTTCCATGCACTGGTTTGTCAAGGTTGTAATCTTCATTGGTTTCTTCTTTGAGGCTGTGATGTGGACTGCCAGATAGACGGTGTCACTAAAATTGCTCCAGTGGTGGCTATGTACGCCGGGCGACCTGAGATGCTGGAGAAAGTGGAACAAGCCATTCGCGTGACCCAGAATAATGACATATGTGTGGCTGTGACACTGGCTGCAGCGAGGTAAGTGGACACGTTATGGCAGGCTAGGGAACTGCAAACTTCTATCCATCTGTCTGACTTTGTTTGTGCAACATTAGGTTTTTGGAGCATTTCATTGTGAATGGTCCAGATCTCAATGCTCTGGATGCAGTTCTGGCTCAGCTGAATGACCCCGATAGACAGAACCCTCAGGAGCTGGACAGGGCTGTCATTGGTAAGGGTTTAAAGATTCATTCAACATGTAATTTAAAGGAGTAATGCAATGTTAAGGAAAAACGTGTACAGAATTACAGCAGAAGATTGATGCTACTCTTAAACAGAAGGATCATGGTGCTGCTGTGATTAGGACTATAAAAAACAAGAACGTTCTGGGTTTGAACCTTTCTGGGTGGATTTTGCTTGATCTTCCAGTACCTGTGTGAGTTTTCTAGTTGACTGGTGATTCTCAATGGCCTTAACTCTGAATGACTGTCTTTGTTAACCATGTGATAGGCTCTTCACTGGTGAGAGCTGGGATAGGCTGCAGCTTACCCTTGAAAACAGATGGATATAAATATAAAGCTAGAACCAAAGTTTGATTAGCCTAATTGGTTTAGCATATGGGGAAAATGGCTAGCTCACTAAATCTTAAGAATAGCCCAAGAGTTAGCAGTTTAAACAAACAACTAATGAGCTATAGAGCTCCTGATTAGCTGAGGTTTTTAACCCTTGGGAAGAGACAATATAAAAGAGCTACAGTAGCTAAAGCAATGTCAGCCATTAGTTTCCAAGTCCTGTTTTGAAGCTTTGAGATGAGTGTTTCATCTTTGGTGCGCAAAAGGGGAAAAAACAAATGTAACAGTGAGAGAAGGGTCTGACTGTAAAACCACACGTCAATCACTAATGACTTGTTAAATTCTTAGCCAACTAATGTATAGTTTCATACCATATTTCAAAAGAAAGTACAACTTACATTTGTTCAATTTTTACTCAACATGGCCCAAACTGAGTGACTGAGCCAGGGAAATCATCAGAAAAGTCTTCACAGAGAGCAAGACAGAAATCAATTTCCCCATAGAGTTCTATAGGACTTTTTTGCCACCAAAGCATATCGCCATCTGGTGGCCTTTCGATAGAATGCAGGTCTGCATTGGCTTCATTTTCCTGACTAGAAAGCCAGGTCCATCTCTGATACTGTCTAAAGTTTCCCCTGAACCCTTTATGTTGAACCAAAGTTACCAATTACTAGCTTCATAGCTTTAGATTTAATCAAAAAATATTTGAGTGGCATCACTTTTCCTATTTGACAATTAACATTTCACAATAAAATGAAAAGGTAGTAGCATATTTACTCATAAAAATAACTAAATGTCAAACTAGTCCTCACTCAGAAGCTAGAAAAAAGGACGAAAACATTAACGTTAGCATAAGCTAGCTTTATCGTATTTTGCAGCTAATCCAAGAGGGTTATGAAATATTTTGTTTAACTTAAGAAGTATGAGCAGTTTCCTAACCCATGGAAAAGCACCTAATGATTGAGTTTATCAGAAACATTCATAATCACCTCATTAGGAGATATCCAGCTTGCAGTGGGCAGAAAGGCCTTGAAAAGAGTGATAAAGCTGCGTTAAATCGAACCTTACGTTTGCATCGAAGTGCAGTAATTAATTGTAGCATTATGACATGGTCAGGAAGGAGGGAGCAAGCTGTTATGTGGTGGGATTTACATTAACATTAACAAATCAGGTGAGCAAGTGATATTTCATGATGAAGGTAACAGCTGTCTGAAGCCTGTTAATTACATAACTGTACATACAATCCATGCAAGGCACTGTTGTGGGTTTTGTTAGAAAAAAAAGCTGCATATTTTGGTGGTTCTCTTTCTGTTACTTCTCCATTATGTCCTTTAAACAAGCATGGCGACAGAAAGCAACTTTTCCTTTACAACACTTGGTTACCGTTAAAGAAAGTTTTAGGTTTGTATTTAAGAATCAAAAGTAATTTGTTACAAGAAAGGGCTTAAAACTGTGTGTCGTGGCAGTGCGCAGACACAGCCAGAGAGGGCTTTGGTGCTTGAATAAAAAACGTTAAATCTCGTCTCTGTTCCCGTGTCAAGCTCATATCAGCCAGGTGAAAGACAACCTCACCAAGACAACCCAACAGCTCGTACCTGCCGTGTTCACAAACACATGAGGTAAGCTAGCAGGCAGCAGCAGGACCCTTCCTGTCACTGTAGTCCTCCAGTCTTTGATCTCCTGACTAATGGGCTCCCTCCTCCTTGCTTTTCATTCTCCCGTTCCCGCTGAGTTGAGTGTCTCAGGTTTTACAGGGCTGAAAGGGTTGAGATACTTAATGTACACGTGGAAAGTTCCACTTGCCAGTTCACGCCCTTAATATAATGTACATTTTAAGTATATTGAAAAGCTGTTAAAGACCTCATAGTATCTTATTATGCTAACAGGGCACTTCACTCTCAGACTGCAGGCTAACTTGTGGTTCCTATGGTAGTTAAAAGTACATGTGAAGGAGAACTTTGAGCTTTCAGAGCTTTTCTCTTTGGAACCAGCTCCCAGTTTAGATTCAGGAAACAGACTCTTTCTCTACTTTTTTGATAAAGCATATAGTTAAACTCTCCCTTAGCTGCGCTGCTGGGGGCTTCCCATGATGCACTGAGCTTTTCTTCTTCACTTCCTGTGTGTTTTTATACCACTGCTGTACTTAACTGTTAGATATTATCAAACTGTCTCTTTCTTCCATAGTGTGCCTTTTGTCCTGTCTCACTCTCTACTCTCTTCTCTTTACCCTCACTTTTAACCGGTTGGTTGCCCCTCCCTACTGGTTCTGCCAGACGTTTCGTCCTGTTAAAACGTAGTTTTTCCTTCCCACAATCGCCAAGTGCTTGTGCACAGGGGGTCGTCCAATGGAGTTTCTATCTAATATTGCATTGTAATATTGTCTTTACTTTACAATATAAAGCACCTTGAGTTGACTGACTGATGGGAATTGGCACTATATAAATGAAACTAATTTGAATTTAATTGAATTACAGCATAGCGTGGTGTCATAAGGAAGAGTAATAACATTAAAGAACCCAGTAACGTGGATGTTACAACCATGTGCAATTCATACTGGATTTGTTTCCAGCTTTGCCCGGTGCGTTCCAGGGAGCGCTTCATGGAGTCCTGACACTCAACCAGCTGGACGAAGCAGTCAGGGACACCATGCGCTGCGGGGGATGCACCGCCAGTCGAGCCTCCTTCATTGGAGCCTGTTTTGGGGCACAGGTACTGTAGGAACATGGTTGAAAAGAGAATAAAAGGAGCCATGAGTCACTTATCCAAATCAATACATGACTAGAAAAAAGTGCTTACATTCAACATGGACAATTTTTACATATTGTTCATTGAAACAATAAGACAACATGGAGTAAGTGGATACTGTTGCCTACTTTGTTACAAACAAAATCAGCAAAGTCAGAATCAGGAAAAGACATTAACGGCACCTCATACAGCTGTGACACCACTAGAATGTGAAGACATTCAACTGTGAGCTCGTCAGCCAGATGACATTGCACCAATACCAATATTTGCACAGCTGTAGGTGGGATATCACCACCGTCAGAATAGCCACAAGCTTCCAGTACAGACGTGAGGTATACAGCACTAATGGGAGAAAATATTCTACTTGTTTATTGCCATCAAGCATGAACCAGTCCAAATGTATCCACTCTGCAAGAGACACAGAAATCTATCCTTTCTTGCATGTTGTTCTGTGCACTCCTGGAGCTCCTTTGATGACTTTGACAGTGAGCTCAGATATTCTGAGAGCTTTGTGTTTGCTTGATACTTTCAGCTGTCATCTCGATGTGCTTTCAGACCGGCCTCCAGGGAATCCCAGAGTCTTGGAGGAAGAGGACGCTCAGATACCCTCTGCTGTTGGAGCTAGCTGAAAAAGTGGTCAAAAAGATTCAATAATCACAGTTCAGTTTTAATTTATTCCCCCCATAAATTCATCATGTATGTAGAATTTGTGGAGTGTGGTGTGGATAATTGCATTTTAAAAGACTTTGTCGAGTTGCAGATGTACTTTGGCACAGCTATCCATGACAGTTGCATTCTAAAGTCTTGTGCTGAATGAAACTCGAATCTATTTGCTCAGTCAAAGCTGCATCATGTAAAAAAACAAAACAATAAAAGCTTGTGCAACCCATTCTCAAATAAAAACTTATGTTACTGAGACATTTGTATTTATCTGGTTTCCTGCGGAGTGGAAAGAAGGGATTTCCTAATCTCAGGAAGCATGTCTGATGAGAGAGAGTAGTTTTGCTGAACCGTCAGAGTTAAGTGGGTTTCTGTCTTCTTACTCCTTTGAGAACTTTGTGTTATTGTGAAGTGGAAGAGCAGTTACACACAGATTTACTACTGGAACACGCAGAGACTGAGACTTATTTCTCTCTCACAGGAGCTGTTCTGCCTTCCTGAAAGTGCTGACATCCATATTCACATGTTTAAAGCACCCGCCCCAACACTTCTGAAAGTTAGCCAAACATAAGGCAGCGCCAAAGCCTTGATATCTTTGACATGGGGTGGGTTTTAAGAAAAAATCTGAGTGTAGGCTGCTGTTGGAGCCTCTGGGTTGCAGTCAAAGTTTTACACTCAGAGTTGACTGGTTAACGCTGTCAGTCAGTGTTCTTAAATTGGTACTGTTTGTTATCTTAGCAAAGAAAAAAAGAGAACGTGTGTGATTTTAAGCTATGTTTCCTAAACACTGCACTAATGTTTGGTTGAAGAAATCTCAGAGCCAAGGTTTTGGTGAGTGGAAAGGTTGAGGCTGACTGTGCGTTGGTAGCCTGCAAGGGGAAGTCATTTGATGTCTCCCTCTGCCTGATTTCCTCCCACACAGCAGGTAGCAGGCTCACTTTGGCATAATCACATCCAGACCTGAAGAGTGTTTTTGTTATTCCAAATTCTGCTTTTGTTAAGATGTTTTTAGAGAAAGGGCTGATGTTTGCAAAAGATATTGTGTTACTGATGGGGCACAGCACACGTGTCAGCAGTTTTTATGGAAAAAGTGTACACAACAGTTCTGTGTGTGCTCTAATGTGCACTTTACTAACAGTGGAATTACAGATTAATTTATAGGGGGCAGATGAGGCTCCACAAACCCAACCAACACCACCTCATCCTGTTGATGTCAAACATAGAAATAATGTAGCCTTAAATTATTATTATTATTATTATCATTATTATTATATCTATTTCTGGTGAGAATGGTAAAACTCAACATGCTTTATATTTGTATTTATGGTATAATAACAAAAGATTGTCATTCACACAGTTACCAAAGTTAGGATTTAGGGCACACATACACTTAAAAAAGAAACTTAACGTAACTTTAAAAAGTGCTGTTTTTACTGTTAGCACCCTGATAAAAACTTACCCTCATTAAAAATGTATTTTTTTATGTGTTGCTTATATTGAAATATTTACGGTTGTTATAGTTTGAAAGATAAAAGAGAGGTTTGTTTTCCCTATCGGCTGGGACTTCCCTGTGTTGCAGGAGGAAATTAGTATAAATAAATAAAATAAAAGGAAAACGGGCTCAGTTAAATGAAAAAGTAGAATAAAACAAAAGAAAGAAAAAACTAAAAATAAGCCCTTTTAAGTACAAAATCAAAATAAATACATTTGCGGCTAATGTTTCCGTGTGACGTGAATGCATCCAAAGATTACTTGTAAAGAGAGACGTGCGCAGCAAGAGAAGCTTCTCCTATTCTCTACTGTGTTCGTTTGGTCATACGGCGTCACCATTGAATATTCAGGGTACTGTTTGGCTGTTAGAACAAAATTATCTTGCTTCCGCGCTTGCATTTAATTTCAGTCAAGTAGTGGCCACGATAACGCTTTCGTTTCTTACCTTCATGACATTTAAAGTGCATGCGCGTTGGCAATATTCACTTACAAGTTGGAGGTGGGAACAATCTTGTCACTATACTATCTTTGCCTGGCTCAACAGCTGGGTGGAACTTTGACAAAAAAAAGTGGCTTCAATGACATTTTGTATAGTGATGGCTCTTTGAGGGCGAGACAAGCCAGTTGTTAACATTACGTGTTTATTTTCGCCGCTTTGCCATGGATTTTAATGTAAAGCGGCTAGCCGCAGACGCCGGTACTTTCTTGAGCCGAGCGGTACAAGTAAGTCTAAGCGTTTAGTTCATGGGAATTGTTGCTAGCCAGTGTTAGCCACTGTGAGGTAGCGTTAGCTTCCTTGCTAAAGAGCTAACGTTACCGTGATTGTTACTTTGTAGCTAAGCAGTTACACCTAATTGTAAGTTCGTTTCCATACGTTGCATTGTAGAATGTGTTTTACGTACGTGCGCCACCCAGGTCGTGCTAACACTATTTGTTCAACGTAACCATCAATGAAGGCCTCAACACCGTCACATGAAGCTATCAACAGCAGCTGGCAGTTAGCGCTAACGCTTATTTTCCGAGCTTAATAACGTTGCTTATCTCTTCACTCTCAGTCATCTTGTGTGTATTTGTGAATACATCTTTAAAAGCTGCAACTCGTATGCGCAATGTATTTTTAATTTTTCAGTTTACAGAGGAGAAGCTTGGCCAGGCTGAAAAGACAGAGTTGGACGCTCATTTGGAGAACCTTTTGGTCAGAGCTGAGAGCACCAAGCAATGGACAGAAAAGATTATGAAGCAGACAGAAGTCCTACTACAGCCCAACCCCAGTAAGATCACACTTTTTGGCTTTCAAAGGACTGACACTGACATTTCTAAGCAGCACAGGGCACCCACCCACCCAATTTTCTTATAGACCTGCAATTTGATATTCAAGAATCAGGAATTCCCTGAAGAGCAGCTCAATAAAGATAAAAGATTTGTTGCTGCCAGTAAGGCTTTACTTCTCAGAGAGGGTGTTTGACTTCCATGGGTTTGTAGGGTGCCTGTGAAGTCTGTAAACTCAGCTGTGCATCCTCCTCACTTCACACCATGATGTCGCATCTCTGCAGCCGAACACCAGCATAGGCACAACAAACACAGACCGACCATCTGGCGGTTGCAGTCTTGTGCAACAGTCGCAGACATGGTAAACTGGATTTTGTTGTGTTCACATTAAACACAGCACAGATCATCTTTCACATGATGTAGTAACATGAAACAAATTACAGCGGTTTCAGAGAGACGCTGGCTTGTAGTTCGTCGTGGCTGTCACAATGAAAGCTTTCAGTGTGGGTCTTTAAATCGGGCTGTCTGAAGCATACTTGAGTCACTCCCTGCATTTGGCTCGTTCACTGTAGTCCTGTGACTTTGTAATTGAGTTTTCTTCTTGCACTCTGCAGATGTTCGGCTAGAAGAATTTGTGTATGAGAAACTGGAGAAGAAGGTCCCCACACGTATGAACAATCATGAGCTGCTGGGACAGTCCATGATTGAATCAGGGAACGAATTTGGTCCTGGAACTGCCTATGGTGAGTGCCACAGCGAAACACTGACAGGTCCTGGGGCTGTAGTTGATCAAAGACTGTCTTGGCTCAGGGAAAGGCTCAGCTAGCCCAGTTAGACTGCATGAATTGTAAATACACATGAAAACCTAATATTTGCACCATATTCAATTATTTTAACTTTGTTTTTTTGTATTAAAATGGGAAAAGACTTTGAGCCAGGTACTCTGCACTTGCACATAGTCTCATGATATCTGAATAATGCTAATAGGCCTGTCTCAGCTGTGGCTGGATACCGCCGTTAGAAAGCCGATAGACCAAACGTACTCTGGCTTTGATTTGTTCACTCACAAAGCCTCATACATTAAACAGCAAATCTGGCAGGAAAACCTAAAACATGCCCCAGTTTTCACAGGTAGTCTGTTCCTTCTCCAGAAATAATGAACTACTATTGATGGTGATTTTTTTTGTCCTTATGAAAGTAATGTTGTTGTGAGTTTAATGAGGATTTGCACAGTCGGAGCAATCAACCTGAGATGACCCCAGCCCTACTGGGAACAACAGCTGAGCTGAAACTTTGTGGTCTTTATTTTGCTGATTTGAATCTTTAACAAAAAATTAATTTAAACCCTACAAAGGCAACTAAAAGAGGTCTACAGCAACTCAAGTCAGAGTAGCTGTTTGATCATTATCTATCTATCTATCTATCTATCTATCTATCTGCCTCCTGACATTACACAATGGACAAAAGGCTAAAAGAAATTACAGTTGCTCTAGTTGTTGAGTTGTTAATAGAATATAACTACATGGTGACAGTGGGAAGGAAAAACACCCTTTTAACAGGAAGAAACATCTCACAGAACCAGGCTCAGGGAGAGGCAGTTACTTGGTTAGCGGTGTGGGGAGGGAGAGGAGACAAAGACACGCTGTGGAAGAGATTAATAATAACTAATGGTTAAATGCAAGGTGGCGTGTAAACAGAGAGTGAATAAAGAAGAAATGCAGTGCATCATGGGTAGCCCCCAGTAGCCTAAGCCTATTGCAGCATCACCTGCTCCGGCCCTAACTATAAGCTTCATCAGAAGGAAAGATTTTTAAGCCTAATCTTAAAAATCACTAAAAATTCTCAAAAGAACATGAGCTTGTTTGGTGTTCCAGTATTCTGTCTCATAAAGACTCGTAAAACTGAGTTAAACTCTGGTTTGTGTGTTTTAATGAACACTTTGGTGATCCTGAGAACCATCTTCTGCTATTTTCAGTCAGCCAGGCCGTTTATGAGTGCCAAACTGAAACAATATCACCATTCTCCTTCCAAGTGTTCTGTTGGCACTAAACCTTTCTTTTGTTGCTGATCATCGTAGGAAACGCTCTGATAAAATGTGGAGAGACGGAGAAGCAGATTGGTGGGGCAGAGCGGGAGTTCATCCAAAGTGCCGCCATCAACTTCCTGACACCGTTTAGAAACTTTTTAGAGGGCGACTTCAAAACTATTCTGGTGAGTTGGAGCCAAAGGCCACCTGTCTTGAATCACTTTCACTTTTTCCCGGACTTTGACCTTTAAGTCTGGATCTCATTCACGACATTGACAGCTGCAGAGGGTCGACGAGTAAAGCTTTAATGACTGTAGCCATTATTTTACAAAGTACTAAAACATCCTGTTGTTGTTGTCCTGTACAGTATGCTCACTTCAGTTTAGGATCTAGTGTTCAGACTTTGTCAGGTGTGTACAAACTCACACTGTGATTATAGAAAACAAGCCTTTTTAATCGTGTTATAATCTATTGTAAACATTATTTACATGGTGCATGTGTCCATGTGTCATTTATCTGTGAGACTTTTCTGTGGTGATTTGTGTCCAGAAAGAGAGGAAGCTGCTGCAGGTCAAACGCCTGGATCTGGATGCGGCCAAAACCAGACTAAAGAAAGCCAGGGTGGCTGATGCAAGAGCTGTGGTAAGGACTGGCTAACTTCTTCGCTGGGGAAGAAAAGCTATCGGGCGCATCCCACTGTCACTCTGTCTGAAGTCACACAAGTACTGCCTGACACACTATGTTACACAACACAAGGCTGACCATTTTATCTCTTGTGACATGCAAAGAGTCACATGAGCCACCATGGGAAGTTTTAGAGTTCCCTTTTCTTAATTTAATCTCATGCTTTGTGTTCGTGTTCTTCAGACAGACTGTTGAAACTCTCGATTAAACCGAGTGTGGCAACAAAGCATGTCCTTATTCTGGGCGTGAGGTGCCCAGGTGTGTGTGTAGGTGTGTGTGTGAGGAGCATGTATTTGTCCTTGTACCACATGGTGTGCCACAGTTTGCGCTAAAAGCCTTGTTTAATATGTAAGCTTACTGGCCAATTGATTAGGTACAGGTTGTTAGTATTAAGTTGGACCATCTTCTGCTGTCATAACCTCCTTAATTCTTCCTGGCAAGGATAAAACAAGGAGCTGGAAACAATCCTCAGAGATTTTGGTCTATATTGCTGCAGATTTATTTTCCGCACGTCTATAATGCAAATCCACAACATCCCAAGGGTGCTAGCTTGGATTGACATCTGGTGACTGTGTGAGATGTGGTGTGTTATCCTGAGATGTGGTGTGAATATTTGTTACTTTTTTTTTTTTTTTTGGTCCTTTT
>VOQK01000579.1:0-11100 GCA_015052645.1 Benitochromis conjunctus | reverse complement strand
GAAGTGCATAATTTTTTTTTCACATACTGACTTTCTCACACTCTCACACTACACTTCCTTTTATAATCCTGTCACAGCTTGTGCTCAGCTGCTTCTTAGCACATTTTGATAATTCTGAACTTCAGAGTTTATTCAACTTCTCTCTAAATAAATATATATATGTATATCTATATGTGTGTATGATAACGTGATGCAGTTTTACCCATAGTATTGCCCTTAGGGTTTATTAAACATGGCTGTGTTAATCTAATCTAATCTAATCTAATCTAATCATTAATTGCAATTAACATTAATTTGCATTAGGTTAGCAATTAAAACGATACTACACCAGCAGTGAACATCAGAGATCACTTAGACCTCATTTAGTGTCTGTTAGATCAAAGTGATCAGGCATGACTACAAACTGTTTTGTCGCTGCACACATGCACAACAGAGACCAGAGAAAGAACCTTCAGTCTCCAAGTCTGGTCTCCATCAATCACTCTCGGTTGGGCTGCTGTTTGAAGGCAGAAAGCAGGAAATGGTCACATAACCTACGACCTCGGTCGTCTGGCTTACTGCTGCTTTTTAAAAAAAAAATATATAGATAAATGTGGGTTGGAGACAACTTTTCTTCAAAGATGTTTTAAATAAGTGAAAAAGAAACCTAAATTCACAAAAAAGGGGAATTAAAAAGCGTGTGTGGGGAAAAAATAAATAAGAGAAAGGCTGAAGACAGAAGGAAAAATGAGGCCATAGCCCACAATGGCTGGCAGTTATAAATGGATCCTATAGACACTATGAAGTAAGTCACTGTATGTGATATAAGACTGTGGCTCCTACAATGGACAATCCACCATCTGTGAGACTCCTTTAAAACTTGTGAACAGTCATGAAGTAGTATTGCTACTTTGTGATGAACTGAAATGTGGGACAATATCAAAAGTGGCCGCTTCATTTTTGTATGGTTCACTCTGTTCTTCAGTTAAGGCAGCTATAATCAGTTGGTTTATATCAGTATGGATAAGATGACTGTTACATTTATTTGTAATATTCTTGTTGTATAGCCAAACCCATAGAAAGGAATTTGCAGTATTTGTGAGTATTTTGCTGTCTTTCAGCTTATTGTCTTTATTTTACTGCTTTGATTCATTCTCACAAGTCTCATAAGTATCTCTTCACCTCATCTCTTCAACTATGCACTTGTTACATAAAGATTTATCAACCCTGTTTCTGGGTCAAAGCCTCTGCTACCTGGCTGAGGATGTTGTCTTGATGAAGTGTGCTGTGTCATGAATACCGTATTTTGGAGCTCCATGAGTCATTATCCAGTCATCATTAATTACTAACCTGTAATGTTGTGGCCTGTTAGTCTCAGACACGCTTGAAAACAGTTTTGTCTCTTTCTTCTTGCCATAAGATGTTTGGTATTATTGGAAGACACTGAAGGTCTTTGCTGATCGCACACACAGGTGCTGTACCTTTACTGAGAACATTTTAACTTCCTGTAGTGCTTTTATATCGCGGTGGCTTCTAATGATCGCTCACAAGTTGGTATAATATCAGCTAACAAACTTCCATGTGTCAGATGAGCTTACAGGGTGGTGAGTTGTCTGTCGTCTGCCCGCCTCTCAAAGATTTGCTGCTCCAGTAAGAATTTAATCAAAGTTACACACAATGGGTCTTCATCCAAATTGTGCTCAAGGTCAAGATCACGTTTACCTTTTTCGGTGGATTTTTAATTCTCATTAGGTTGTGCAATACAGCCAACTATTGTCAAGAAAGCGTTCTCACTTCCTTTGTGTACTTCACACGTTACAATAACCTTTGAATGGTGATGGATTGTGGGCCGGACGAGCTAGCTTTTTATGGTCCCCCGGATGCTATGCTCGATTATAACAACTAGGAGAGCTCGCCCAGGTGAAGATAGTGGAGCGTTTAATGGAGCATTTGATGGGGCTTTTTGTTTTTTTTTCTTTAATGGATTTTCATTAATCAGATAGATACTAAATAATATTACCTCTTTATTCTCTATGTCCTTCACACCCTTCGTCGTTTCTACAAATGTTACATCAGCTTTATCAGGGAGTCAAAATGTGTCTTACCATTGCTTCCGAGTGAAAAAAGAAATCAATCAATCTCTGTTTGAGTACATTTAATCAAGAACGTAAACCCTAGAACTGGAAAACAATATATATTTATATATTATTAATGACAACACGGACATAAAAGCCTCCCATGACTCCCTGTTGGATCATCGACTCCGGTGCTCATGATAGCTGTTAAAGTATCATAATACTCCTGATGTTGCCAACTTTTATTTTTGAACTACTTCAGGGTTTTTCACTACACAATTGATTCCAACTGTACAATACCACTTTTTCCATTCCCCTGTGCGGCTGACGCAGTACAAGTTCTTGCTACCTTGGACATAAGTGTTGTATCTGTAACATCAAATTTAGCAGCAATACACTGAAGCTATTGGTACTTATTAGCATTTCTGTTTTTATATGAAGATGGGTGTGTTTGCACATGTATATGCACCAATACAAAAGTGCATAAGCCTGTCTGTGTTTTATAGCTGTGTGGTTTTTGCACATATTCCCTGCAATAACTTGATTTCAGTGCTGTATTATGTCATAAAGCACCGATATAAAGTGGTGCTGACCAAAAAACATAAAACTGAATTTTGCATTTAGCTTAAACCATTGATCAGTCGTTTACAGTACTGTCCAGTATATCTGATTAAAGCAGCACTGAGGCGAATGGTTTCCATGAATGAACAACACATGGAATTTCTCCATGTTCTTCATGCTATTTGGCCTTTCTTCCCATAGATTGTAGGGCGTTGGAGTTGACTGATGTGTAAGGAGAGTGTAATGGTTGTGGGAAAGCTGTAACACTGTAGGCTTAATACCGCTGAGTGTGATGAGGGTTTGGCGTGAAAGCAGCAGGATCCAGTTTACCCCGATGGCCTCACTTACTGATTTTCTGTGTTTTGATCGACAACCAACACCAGCACGGCACCCTTTTCTCGCACCCATCCAACTTTCTTTTCACACGTACACCTTTTCCTCATGACGTGGCCCCAGCTAATGTTCTCTCACTGTCAAATTCTATTCCCATAAGTGAGGTATATTCACCCCACCTCTTCTTCTCCTTCTCCTGTTTCTCTGCAGTGCCAGATCGTCACGCCGGGACGAGGACCATGATTGACAGCCAGGCAAGCTGAGGAGACCCGTCACTCATCTTTCTATCAGCGTGTCAGAGGGCTATCTCCGTCTTGCCTCCCCCCTCTTCCTCTTCCTCCTCTCCTCCACCATCCTCCTCCCTCCCTTGGTCCTGTCTTATCTTCTCAATGGGCTGGTAGCCTCACCATCCCTCAAATCATCCACCGGCCCTCGAAAACCTGAAAGAGACAGAAATTGTACTGAAAAACACTTCTAAAGCAACCCTTGCTCCACCTAAAGGGAGTCTGGCATGCCTCCTCACTCTTCTTGAGTGAAGTGTAGTAAGTGGAAGTCGAAGAGCGATCCCTTGTTTGTACACCCTTCAGAAGGAGATACGGCTCCTTAACAAGGAGCTGAGAAAGGGCCAGTCATGCGTTTCCACTTTGCGCTGACGCTGCAAGCACTGTGGACTGGTGTTTGCCAGGCAGCCATGCAGCACTACCCTGCAGCATGGGGACATTACGATGTGTGCAAGTCCCAGGTTTATTCAGATGAAGGCTTAACCTGGGACTACATGGCCTGCCAACCCGAGGCAGCAGATATGACCCAGTACCTAAAGGTGACTCTAGATCCCCCCAACATCACTTGTGGAGACCCTCCAGAGACGTACTGTGCCCTGGTGAGTACACTGAAAAGTGAAACTTTTTTTTTTTTTAAGTTGTACACCTAGTAGGGGAAAAAAAGACAACCTAAGGCGTCTTTCTTATCTGTTCCCGCGTATCAAGTTGCTTCTCGGCTTGTTCAACCCCACAGCCATGACAGACACTTTCAAAAGCCTGTGTGACTCAGATACCTTACTGTGGCTGAAGAAATAGAGGCTTGTGCCCATTGACGTCATGTTCTGCTGTTTAGAGAGCTGCTTCTTGGTGTGCACTGCAAACACTGTCTGATGTGCTGTTGACACGGCAGAAAACACAGTATAATGTGACTTTTCAATGAAAACACAAGCGCTCACCTCTTTCTCTGCACACACAAAAGCCTCATATAAAAATACAGCTTCCTCAGTCGTTCTGCTTTCAAAGCGAGGAGACGTCCCAGCACAGCTTTGCTGTTGCACCCATGTTTGTGTTTCAGCGACACTGGATGAGTGAGTGGCTTAAAAATTCAAACAGTTTCTGGGTGGGTGAAAGAGTGCACAGGTGGACTAAAAATATAACGGTGTGGAGCATTATTGTATACGCGCAATGTTTTTACCCATGCAGTAAGTGTTCAGACGCAGCGGTGCAACATATTAATCAGTCACACAGCTTTCCTCATTATTATTTTTTTATTTTTTGGGAAGCTTTTGAGGCTGCTCTGAAAAAAATTAGATGTTCTTCTGTGAGGAAAATGTTTTCTCACATATAAAGATTTTAATGCCGTGACCTGTGGGGCAAAATTGTACGCATCAGCAGGATTTCTTACTGTATTTATTCTCTGTTTTATGATCAAAAAACACTTTAAAGGGCAGTCAAACACATTTTTTTTTATTAAATTAAATTTAGAAAATTATCCAACAAGCATTTGCTATCACAACAAATTCAACAAGGAACTGCCCAGCAAGTGATAGTCATATTTTATGAGATCAGACAGACTTTTCTATTTAAAAAAGCCAAATTCAAAGCAGTGATTGGCTGATTGATTTACCCTTTCAAGTGTCAGTGATGGTGTTGATTCTGCAAATTATATCGCAATCATGAAAATTACAAATTCCTGATGGAGCTGAAAGTGAAATGAGCAAAAGATGCATATTAGGTCAAGTATTTAATTAGCAAAACACCCTCCTCCTTATTTCAGGTCCTTTTAGCTCCCAAGCTCACAGCTGGTCGCCTCAGATTAGCACTGAATGATGAATCCATTTTGGGCCACCGTGTGTTACCAAATCATCAAAGATTCTCTCAGAACAAATGTACTCCTCAACGGCTTCAAGAGCTCTTTAGATAAATAGTGAGATGTTCCAGGAAAAGTAGTAACTTGAGCAGTATAAATAGACACTCGCCATCAGCAGAAAGTCAGCTGAGGGGAGAGACAGAGAAACAGAGAGGGATTAACAAAACACAGATGACAAAGGCAGTGAGAATGATCAACGGAGAAGTGAGAAGGAGTGAACATGAGGGAGACGGGGACTCTGAGGACTGTGTGCAAAGCATATGATGACTGAAGAACTAATATCTCGAGTGTAGGGAGGCAAGGAGGCTCTGAAATGTGAATAATTCAGCATGTTTTGTAGCTAATGTGTTTTATTCATAGGACACATTATTCAGCCCGACATCTCTGAGGCACTTTTGAAAAATGCTGACTCCTGTGATTGGCTGACTCCAAGGTTGGTTGAAGGCAAAGTGAGTTAGAGGGCATGGGATTCCATATCTGCGAGGTCATTGTCAAAATGCAGCCACCCCCTGCTTTTCTCTCCCCTCCGGGTGACTCCCTGACCTCCGACCAATCCACATCTGAGTCTGAAGCGTGTCATAGCATCTGTGCAGCCGCGGCTATGTTGTGGATAAACTGGCCGAGTCCTGGACGAGCAGCAGCAGTCATCCGTTTTTGATCTATGCTCTATTTCTAGACTCACTGAGAGGGAGTTTGTGATTATTAATGCCAGCCTCTTAACAACAGTCTGATTATCGCTTATTGAATTAGCGCGAGTTTGTGCCGCGCTGTCGCCCTCGTGTCTCCGGCAGTCGATGTGATAGGAGTGCTTCAATTAAACAGGCAGTGGTTAGCTCCCACATAACCATTTCCTCTCTCTTGCTGCACTGTACTGATCGCAAATCACACAAACATCAATGAAATATGACCCCTGCTGCTTACCATGGAGTCCAATTCTCTGCAATTGGTTTATGTTTACCCCAGGCAGTAACGTGGCTCCGAATCAACATTGGAACAATTATCATTGATATTTCAGCTACTCTGGCTGCCAATACGCTGCTACAATGCCAATAGTGGTTTGTATCATAAGTCAAATCACGGCAGATCCGGGGCAATTATCATTATGCTGCATTATCGGAGAATTCCATCTCTCTGGTAATTGATTTTGCGCTCGTAGAGGCGGGTGTATTTTAAAGCGTTGCGTCTGCTTCCTGGAGTGCTGAAGGTAACAGACACCGAAGCCTGACGAGAGGAGACCGAGACGGAAAGAGATGCAGTAGCTCGAGGGCGTGCTGCTTATATGAGCATGGTTATCTCGGGTTGCGGCCTTCATCCCAGGGTCACAGATAAGGGAAGACAACATCACACGCACCACCCTCCCCAGTAAAGACTTTTTAATTCTCCTTCTAGCCCAGTGACCTTTTCCTTAGCAATAAGCTGGCATTCACTGAACTCCGGCACACGAATCTGCCATCATATGAGTTTTCACGGTCCCCTCCAATTAGACTCAGACTGGCCTTTAAAAGCCTGGACAGCTCTCCCAGCCTCAGCCTGATGGTCAGATTTGTGCAGCGTTCATGAGGGCATCTTTGAGCTCATACAAAATAAATGTGCAACTGCCAAAAACGCCAGTTCTTGTGCAAAACAATTAACTTGGAAAATCTTAAAAATATAAAAAGCTACATATTTATAAAATCAATGGAAGTAATTATGGTGCATTTAGGCTTTGTTGTCTTTGTTTTCCAGTTGAGGTTGATTAAACCGACAACTAGCTGCATTTCCTCTATGTCTAGCCGCCGCATCACAGTCAAGAGCACTCAAGAGAATTATCTGCGTTTCATTTACCTTGCCGCAGAGCTTTTTGAGCTATAAATGATCGTTCAGCGTAACGCACAGTTTGGTTCTTCTTTGATGCACGTGGCATTAAACATAAATGAATCTACTCAGTAGGTGTGGGTATATAATTTAAACTCTGTTTGGAAACCATGCTCGTGCGCGCATTGATGTCCTTCTGCATTCCCATGCAAGTACTGGATGCTTCTCTCGGTGCCATCAATTTACAACCAGGAAGTGCTGATGAATGCTGAAACCTGAGTCCTGCAGGCCAGTACATTTCATAGCCAATCACATCTAAATGAGGAAGCTATGGGGATTGTTAAGAGCCGGTGCAGTGGATGGCTTTTTACCCCATTTCAGCCTCAATCAGAGGACTGTAATGCTGTGTCAGAGGACAGTATACCACGCATGGTGTTGTAACTAATTTGTATAATTAATTACAAACTGATTTAGGCTTTAAAATGTTTTTTAACCATTGCCATTTCTAAGCCTGCAAACATACCCTTATCAAGCATTTTATGGCATGTCGTATTTTATTTTTTTCCTCTTAAGCTGGAAATATGGAAGATATATATTTATTTATTTCAATCAAAGTTAGATTATAACTTATTGTTTACATGTTTAAATCCCAGTAAAAAAAGAGCAAATATAAACACATAATTCAACTCGGTTAGTAGGCTTACTCGCAAGGACATAAAATACAAGACTTTAGTACTTTAATCAGTCTCTGTTGTAGGATTGTATTGCTACACAAAGGCCTACAGAACAATGAAAAGCCAATTCCCTCCACTGAGAATCTATAGCTCTCTTATTGATGCTCATCAGGGAAAGCCAAAGGGTTTAGACGTTCTCTGAACACTCTTGCCCTCATAAGAGACCCTCATGATCCGAACACCGAGCACTGCAAGATCTTCTACAAATGGCGCTGCCAATTTCCAAGAGAATTGATTGGTCAGTAGTTGGCGCTTTTATACTTATTGATTTGTTATCTTGAACATAACCTGCTTAAGAGTATTTGTTTGAGCGTATGATCAGTACTAGGAAGGCTCTGAAATGCACAAATAGAGAAGGAGGCAACAACATGAGAAATATAAAATGAGTTTTATACTACATGACGTCTTTATAGAGAAAATAATATCCAGATGTAGCCTCATTGCTAATCGTCAACATTTGTAACTTTAATTTACTAATGTATTTTTTCACTGGTAACAATTCCATTATTTGGTCATTACGGTATGTTGCTCCCTAACACAGACGTATTGTACCTTTTTAATTGTCACTGCAGTGTGAGCACCTGCACCCCTGTGCTTACCAGAGAAGATGGTACGTTCCAGTTAAATTCCAGCTGAGATGAACTGTGTTTCTCTTACTTGATTTTACTAAAGCTTTAAGATATTTTTCTTGAACCTTGCCAGGGTTAAGGTTTTTTTTTTTTTTTAATCTATTTTCATTTTTCATTTTAACAGCGACTCTTTTTTTCACATTAGAATCTGTTATTCGATGTTGCATCTTGGTCATCCTTTCGGATGAGCTTTTCTAGATGTGTTAACCAGTGAATGGGAGGCAAGGTTGCTGTGTGCCCCCATAGATTTACTCTGAGGTATACAAATCTCACCTCTTCCTAAGCTGATCCCGATTAAAGGTTCGAGACAGCCAAAGCGTTTTAACTCTCCCATGCCTCAACCATCCCACTCCGCCAACGGGCTCCACGTTGACATTTGCTTGAGAAAACGAGTGCGCTGTCAGCAGCAATATGTCTCATTTCATACAGCAACGCTCAATGCAAGGGTTAGAGGAGGATGATATCGAGAGAAAAGAGACAGCTGCTTTTTCACGGGGCTACAGTGTTGTGTGTGGCAGACTGTCTCATAAACAGTTTACATTGGATGTTTTTGTGAGGTGAGACTGCAAAAACAAGCACAAAGATGGAATTTCAGATGTGCTGATTGGTATAAAAAAGGTCAGATTTCAGGAACACTGTAACAATTAACACCAATAAAAAATCAGTTTCCATTCAGTGGAACTGTTTAACATTGGAGGACTAAGTCGGTGTGATCCATTTTATGTATTGTCTTTCATCTTTGCCAAACAAGGGCAAAAATATATTGCAATTTATGAAAAAAGCACAAGACATGGGCCAAAACAAGCTAAAAGGAGGAAAGAAATGTGGGTAATCCACAGATTCTTTCAGCATAGCTTATTGTTTCCTTGTTTGATTACTGATAGCTATCTGGAGTGGCAAACAAAGCCTGAGTTATTATTTTTGTATAATTACCCAGCAGGCGATGTTTAAGCAGAATTTTTCACACATGATTTTAATCTGCGCTCAAGGGAATTCTGTCTCTTTTCTGTGATTTAATTAGCCTAATCAACCCTCAGCAAACGAGTTGAGGCGAAGGTTGTACTCTGTATAGTGCGTCTCCATTTTTGTGCTTAACTTGACACACTTCAAACACACTCCTTTATGGCTAGAGCGGTTTTCATCACATAAGAGCCATAAAATTCACTTTATTGTTTCAACAAGCTACAAGCTGAAGCCACATTCCCACAGACGTGCCTGCTGAATACACTGTGCTGTAATTAGTCAATTTGCATTAGTTTTAATGCTTGGATTTATTGCTTTAATGAAATAATATGAACTGATGCATTTTAAACTGAAAACCAAAATCAGCAATTTCCTTTTTTTTTGTTTTTTTGTTTTTATTTATAGGCAACAAAAAAAATGATGAAATTCTCTATATAATCAATAGGTAAGGTAATAAGTATGTATGTCTGTAGGTACTCCATATATCCTTTGTTACGAGTGGGCCAATTTGAATAAAAGATTGTACCAACATTGTCACAAACACAGCGATTATTAACATCTGTGTAATTTAAAAAAACATTTATTATAAATCCCAACTTTTTTTCATATTTATCATCTCCTTGTAAATGCGCTCTTATGTTCTCCGTTTGCATTTGTTTCACATGTACGTCACTGGTTCGTAACAGCCACTATAATTCTTATCCATGATGGACGTTTGTTCGGGTCACTGCAAATACAGAATGGAGAATTTGAAAACGTTGCCAGACTAGTTCCCTACTATTTGTTCCCTCCTCCAAGGTCTTTGGACTGTCAGCATCTCTGCTTTGTGTGATTTCACGTCGTCTGAGCATAGAAAAAGACTAAACTGCTAATTTCTCCAATTATGCAGTCCTCGGGAGATTTGTTCATTGTTTTACTGACTTTTTAATTTTCCTTTATTTTTATGAGAAGTTTTTGTTTTGCCTTTTTAAGGGTTTGAGCAGCCACTTTTACCAGAGTGCAAAATCGCTGCACGGTCCAGAGTTTCTGTCAACAATCATTTAAAAATAAATAAATAATGAAAAATACAAATTGGACACATTGATGAAGAAGCTACTTTTGGCTACTTCCTTATTTACAATGAGGTGATATTAAATAAACATAACTGTTTAGTTATTATACAGACTGTGATGGACCGAGTTGAAAAAGCAGGAGGAGTCACAGGAATTTAGCAATAAGGGGTTTCGTTTATTAACCCAAAAATAATGTTTACAAAAATAAATGCTGAGCTCGTAAAAGAGGTCAAAGAAACAGAACTTAACTCAGGCAAAGCGATTGCAAACTTAACAAACCAAATGACTGCTCAAACAAACATAATTGACCCAAACAGGAAATGACACACAGGGGTATATATAATGGCTGATCAGACCATTGACACACTAGGGGTAACTAAACACAACACAATCACGAACCTAAAAACACAATGCAGTACAGTATAGTTTGTTAGTAAATGAAACACCAAAGAAGAAAATCAAAACCCACTAAACCCCAAGCTCAAATACCCAACCAAATACAAAAGCTTTTTAAATAACAGAAAACACACATTATCCCCCACCCAACAGGAAGTGGTGGTGTGGTCCAATTATCCCTCTCTGGAATATAACTCCTTTAACCCCTGGCCACCACCTTTTGTCAGGCAACTCTCCGGAATCACGACAAATGAGAAATGGTAAAACAAAGATTAGTCAAACAAATAAACTGGAATAAATACACAAGTAACTAAATGTGCGCGCTTACAAATGGAACCAATGCATTTAAACCAATAGACTTATCTGAAACTAAAATGTTTTATTATGTGCCAAGAAATAAATATAGGAGTTACTGACTTTTCAGTGTGGCCATGGGTTTGGCCATCACAGTGGC
>VOQK01000578.1:9006-21537 GCA_015052645.1 Benitochromis conjunctus | reverse complement strand
CTTTGTAACTTCAAGCCATGGGGGTTCTGCTCTCCCAGGCTAGGTCACCCATGGTACCCAAACTTACACACACAAACACAGACACACACTATATTGCAAAAAGTATTCACTCACTCATCAAATCATTGAATTCAGGTGTTCCAGTCACTTCCTTGGTCACAGGTGAATAAAGTCAAGCACCTATGCATGTAGACTACTTCTACAAACACTTGTACAAGGGTTCTCAAGAGGTCAGTGAATTCTAGCATGGTACCATGATCAGATGTCGCCTGTGCCAACAAGCCCAGTCATAAAATGTCCTTGCTGCTGAAGTGTTAATTTTGACAGCAGATTTAGATTTAGTTTTATCCATAGTCCTTTGACTAAAATGTCATTTAGTTTTAGTCCAAATTTAGCCATCAATTTTCTTTCTTTTTTGTCTTGTTTTAGTTGAGTATATATCTTTACATTATAGTAGACTAAATCTGAAGTTGATTTAGGTCACCAAATTTTAAAGTGTCATAGTGTTTTTACAAGTGAGAGTTGCTCCACAGGTCTCCATATGTCTACTATTCTCTTCCTCCCAAGCATTGACATTTTGTCACATTTCGATGAGAAACAGGGTGCATGGGTGTTAGCTGAACCCCTCTCTCTATCCCTGTTTGTCACTGGCAGATAAAATGTGCACGTCTAACCTTACTGCACAAGGACATTACTTCTGTCTCACTTCCACAGTCATCCTGCCTCTCTACCCAACTTACTTAGTTCTGATTGGATCTCGTCTCTCAAGAAACTTTTTCATCTGGTTTTTCATGGAGGAACGTTTCAATGCGGGATACTTTTTATGCTCGTGCAATAGTTTTTATTCAGTTATTGTCTTGTTTTTGTTTGAAAAAGAGTTTGTTGATGAAAACTGTAATGAAAATTAGTCAACAAAATTAACACTGCTTCTAAATATTCCATAGTCAACTGTGCGGGGTCAGTTGATGCTGAGGGACATAGTGCGCAGATGTTGCCAATTTTCTAGTCAATCACTACAGAGCTACAGGGACTGTTATGGTTTCTATGTTCTATTATGAATACATTATGGATTTATGAGATTTGTAAATCATTGCATTCTGTTTTTAATTACATTTTACATAGCGCCCCAATTTCTTAAAACTGAGTTTGTAGCTTAACTTGGCATGGGTACTGTTACGATCCACGAACTTTGCCCTGATTCTATAGGTCGAGGCCTCAAAGACAACACCGGAACTCAGCAGATTCACACAAACCATTTTATTCCTTTTACATCCTTTTTCCATTAAATTGCATGCACTTCCGAAGGGAGGTCTACCCAGTCCGGCTTACTGTAGCAGAATCTCAAAGTCCTTTGTTCAGTCCAAGAGTTTTAAACAACCGCGGTACCATAAAACAACTCACATGATGTCGTAAACCTACAACGCTGTGTGTATGTGAGCGCACGTGAGTGGATGTGCGTGCGTATGTTCTGCGCATGCGCCCGCCCTGTGCTTAGTTGACTGTGCGGTCATAAACTCCCTCTCATTTAGGCAAGTCACACAAACCTCACCAAATGTGGTCAGCTGGCTTACAACCACTACAACCTCCCCCACGGCTTTACAGCTTTTGGGGTTCTTCCACTTACAGTGTGTCTCTCTTTGTCCTGCACAGAGCAAGAGGGGGGGTCTCCTAAAATCTACTCCTATTTTGATGACACCTTTTAAAGCCTTTATTCATTCTGGGCAGTGTCAATGCATCTAAACTATTATATATTCTATTTAATACCATTCTAAGTCCTATTCTAAGCTACAAATATCTACTGTACCGACTTATTTTTTAGAAATCACACATGGTTGCAGGAAAAACAGTTTTTTGTGGTTCCAGGCTCTGCTGGTCTTCCTTCGTAAGGTGGTCTCTCATCAGGATCAGAACCGAATGTCTCTGTGGAATGTTTCCATGGTGATGGCACCCAACCTGTTTCTACGCCATCACCATGGAAACAAGCGCTCAATTGCTAAACGAGATGAGATGGAGGAGGCAGTGGGTGGAGCTCAGCTGATCCGGCTGATGATCATTCACCAGGACTTGCTTTGGACTGTAAGTTTCAGGACACACCTGCACAGTCTCAGCGCCCCTAACCCCTGGTGACATCACTTCCTGTTCTCTTTGCTAGGTCCCGAAGTTTCTATTGTCTCAGGTGAGACAGATGAACCAGGTGTCCATTCAGAAACAGCTTGGCCTGAGCTGGACCAGTAGACTGTTGAGGAAGAAGAATGACAAGAATGAAAGAGATCAGGTGAGACAGAGACCAGGGCCAAGGAAGACAGAGACTAGGACCCGGAAAGACAAAGAACTGTATGAGATGGGCACAAAAACAAGGTGAGACAGAGAACAGGATAAGAAGAGAGAGAAATCAGGTATGATATAGGTCAGGACCAAAGGAGGTAGAGTCCAGAACCAATTTAGTCAAAGACCACAGCTATGTGGGATAGAGACCGGGTTCAGTGTGGTTTCTGTTTGTGTCTCTGCAGATCACAGAGCTGTGCGACGGTGTGATCAGAGTTCATGCTCCTCTACACACCAAGATTTCCATGGTGATACAACTAGAGGAACAGACAACAGCCAAGGACATAACATCCCGCTTCGAGTGTGATGAGAACAGGTGACAAAATATCTCTCTCACACACACACGCCCACATTTGTGTGACTTTTGTGAAGACCCATACCTATGGTCCCCACCTGTTCCCACACTGAGGGAAAATCTGGCTTTTATTTACCATCCCTGTCTTTCTCCATCTGTCTTTGTTTTTCTCTGAAAAGTCCGCTTCAACATCTGTATGAAGTTGGAGGAAACATCTGTGAGTCACATTATAACATCATGATAAACACCTCATGGCCTGGATATCAAATATTAAAGCTGTCTCTCTGCCTGTCTCTCAGGTGAGCGTCGTCTTCATCCTGACTGTGTTTTGTTGGATGTTTACAGAGTTAATCCCCACTGTGATTGGCTAATTAAACCCTGACAACCTGTCTCAGAACCTGTTTCCAGTGTCTCACCACGTCTCTCATTAAATGCCTCCCCACCGGTCAACACATGCACTACCACCTGTCTCATCGCCCTCACTCCACGTCTCAGCTCATATTTTATGCTGTCACAAAAACACTGGCACCAGCCTCACCACATTTGTGACAATCTCTCCCACAAGTGGGTCCAAACTTCATTTTATCATGAACCAATTGTTACCACTTCCTTTGCTCATACAGCAGCTGTTGGCGTGACATCACAGTAACATTGTCATTTATCGAGCAATTGTTCAGTCTGTTTTTTATCTTTCTGAATTTTGTTTGTCCTGGCAGATTATTTAAATCTGCTCCTGCTCTGGTCTTTATTTACTGCTGTTGTTTTCTGTACATCAGAACAAACATGTTTATGAATGATGCTCATATTAAAACTTGAATATGTACTGATGGCAAGCTGTCTCCACCTGCTGGTCAATGTGTGTATTTAACGATGAAGTCTTCTCTGTGTTTATCTGGAGAGCAACAGAGATGAACCTATGTAGAGAACAATGTATGAAAATAGAGATGTATACAAATAACATCAAATAATTTTATGTTAATAATGAGCAGACCATACAGTATATAATGATACATATTATATACACGTATCACTGAAGTTAGAACAGAGAGTAGGTTCAAATTGCCAACGTGGTTTGTGGGCTCGCCCTAGTCATCAAGGTCAGTAACCCGATTGCCGTGAGCTAACCCTAACCCTAACTATATGCATTCATGTCTTTTAATTTCTTACTGCATGACTTAAACTGACTTAAAACATCTTTTTCCCCCTCATTTGTTTTTTAACGCTTTAGACCTTTAAAGTAGAAACCTCTTTAAATACTTTTAGTTCAAGAAATAATTTAGTGTAGGCCCACAACATTGTAATATTAGTATATACATACACTGGCATCCTCATGCCCTGCCACCAGGTGCAGCTCACCATCAGGTGGTGTCAACAGCTCTGTTCTTCTCTTCCCTCAAATGTACAAGATATGCTGTAGCTGATCAAATGTGATTACTAAATTTAGTCAACCTATGACATTCTGCTGCGAGGTCGACTTATGGTACAGGTATGGGCCTTTGTGGGCTGGGCCATAGGCCTTCTTTCACCATTATTGGCTGAAAAGCTCAAATCACAGAGCTAGCAAAAACTGTGTAGGAGACTCCATAATCTGGTGTCTTTAAGACCATGAAAGGAGGCTAACGTGGATGACTGCAAAAATCTTTTCTTGGTTAAGATTTCCTTCACAACATCTAGCCAAGTCAAGAACACTCTGAAGGAGGTAGTCGTATTATTCACGGTCTACGATCAAGCTTCATGAAATGGAGATGGAGAAAACTGAGTGTTTACAACAAAGTGTAAACCTCTGGTTCCACTCAAGACCAAAGACCACATTAGGTTTATTTTTGTGACCTGGAAGCAACGTCCGTGTTTTATACTGACTATGAGAAAAACAAGTAAAGGCGATGATCATGTTCAATTCAGTTCACTTCATGTGGGTTTTTTTGTATAGCAACAATTCACATCAACAATTGCTTCAAGGTGTACTGAAGAGAGGTCCTCATAGTCCACAATGCTGAGTGAATGTCAGTGTTTTTAAATGTCCAAGCGCTCCAGCTTGGACATATGATCACTAGCCAGAGGTTATTAGCTTAGAGGTCAGAGGATTTTTCTCTCTGATTAATCCCCCCCCCTGTGTGTGTGTGTGTGTGTGTGTGTGTGTGTGGACGGGTATATACATCTTCGTGGGGACCAAAAATTGGAAGTTTACTATTCTCGTGGGGACCGACAGCCCTCGTGGGGACCAAAACCCCGGTCCCCATGGGGTTGAAGGCATTTTTCACACTCAAAACGTGGTTTTAGTGTCAGGGTTACAATTAGGTTATGGTTAGGGTTAGGGTAAGGGTCAGGGTTAGCCATTCAGTTTTGATGGTTAGGGTTAGGGTAAGTGGCTAGGAAAAGCATTATGTCAATGAGATGTCCCCACCAGGATATAAATACACACATGGGTGTGTGTGTGCGTGCGTGTGCAACAGCAGCAGGGGTAGGATATAGCTGAGTTATCTAAGCTGGGTAAGTCAGCAGCAAAAAAAATAATCACATGCCATGTAACCATGGTGACAGAGATGTTACCATAGTGATAATCTCGTACATCTCATCTGGAAGCATTTTGTAGTATCACAGCACTTGTAGAAAATTGAGAGGCAGCACTGATGACACAACCAGAACTAGATATAATGGGTTTGCTAAAAATCTAGTTCCTTAAAATTCTTCACCATTTCAAAACATTGGAGTGTAACAGCCACATTCATTAGGCCTGGTTTTCTTCCATCCAACATTTTCTCTTCCTGACAGATGAAATGTAACTAGAAACTGCTCCAGTGACTCTCAGCAAAGTAATCTGAATATTATTATTGGCTGTACTTTATAGTGTGTTTCTGCCTCAAGTGGTGAAACGTGTTTGTTGCTTCCACCTTTAGTGAGAACAGTTTTCTTTCATATTTTACTGTGTTTTGTTGAAGGCTGTTGAAGTTGATCCCTTTTAGATACTAAATTGTTATCGGAGGCTGACACGTTGCCCTGAGAGATGTGACATTTTTATATCACATAAAAATGAATGCTGATATTATCATAGACAGAATGATATTGTACAACCCAAGTACTAGTGATTACTAGTACTCCTGGAATATTTTGTTTTCCAACGCAGGTTTCCTCAATGCTGTTCTAATGAAAACAAACAACATTGAAAAATATATTTATTTTCAAGACCCCAAATTTGACAATGCCCCATGCAATTTAGTTAATATAGAGGATCTACCGTCCAAGCAAATATTAAGGTAACTAGATTAATTGAGGTAAATTTGAGTTAAACCAGTACAAACGATACAGTCTTACAGTCTAACACAGATTCACCAAAGCATCATGATCAGTGGCCAGAGGTCTTTAATGTTCCAACAGTCTCATGACTGCATTATGCTCTGAAGGGAATTCTGCATACGAGAAAGATGGGAAAAGCCATGTCCCATGGTTCCAAAACAGGGTACCAAGGTTGAAAAACAGCTTGCACTTAAAGTGTCATAAACTGGCTGTGTAGCGGAGGCAGGAGAGGACCCAAATGCAAACTCAAAAACGGGACGTGAACTCAAAACCAGCTTTATTTGCTGACAGGCAAATCTATACAAAGTAGACTGGGAAAAATCATCAAGTAAAAACACAAAGAACCACACAAGGAAACACGGCTAAGAGGGAGGACACGACAAAGGACTGGAGGATATGCTGACCTAAACAGGAAACATGATACGGGAGTGGAGGACAGGCAGATGAGAGGGAGCGAGGGAACATGATGGAGAGCACAGACAAAACTGGCATGATAAACATGATGGAATAAAATACAAGGAGGGAAAACAATGCACAAGGACTCACAACTATATAAACACAGACACAAAGGGAAACAGAGGGCAACAACACCAAGGGGAAGTCTAATAAACTAAACTAACAGAACAACCCAGGCACTTCCAGAATAATAACAAAGTAGACTTAACATTATACAAAATGACATGAAACTATGAGAACACAAATCACTGGGTCAAAGGACCATGACATCAAGATGGGCAACTACAGACCCAAAGTGAGCAGGCCACCATGAAAGATGTGAATGTCAGTTTGGGAAAGCACAGCATGACCAATCCAAAGGTCGCAGTACCTAAGTTAAAGATCAAAAGACCTAGAAGAGAGGAAGCCACATTTCTTCCCAATTACCCACGTGGAAAGACGAACAATGCACTAAAGACACAGAGGCCCAAGATGGTGACCGATTCAAGAAGACCCTGGTCAAGAAACATGAATATGTTTCATCAACATACACAGCACACTTTTGTACTCAGATGTGAAGAATTCATTTAGCTCCTCTCATTGCCAATGTAAAGGAGACATGGCCTGACCTCATAAACAGATATTACCAGAGATATCACTGCACGCTACTAGAACTGAATAGTCTAGCTTGGCTTGTATGTGTGAGAATGGCTCACACATACAAGCCAAGCTGTTTTTTCCCTCCAGCTTTGCTGTGAACTTCATGAGATCACCAATCAAAATCCACAGCTGCTAAAGCTCTACAAAAAGAGGAAGACCAGAAGTTTTGGTAAGAAGATGGAAGAACTTTTGAGGAACAGGTATGAATATTTTAATCAATTATTTTTGTAAAAAAAATTCTAACATTTATGGTTAACAATTTATGAATATAGTGAAGCAAAAAACAGCAGCTCAGGCTGAGATTCTTAAAGGATGATTTATCAAACGTCTTTAAAACCTGCAGGATATTTAACATTATTCTGTGTCTGTGTCCATAATTTATTACCATTATCTGTTTTGCTAAGAGAACTCTCTAATCACTGATCACTAACTAATAATAAAAATAAGTCTAAAACGGAATAATTAGAGAACTGCTCAACTGTACATTTATTGTTTTGCTTGTCCTTCTTTAGCACCAATGTGGATCAATACTACAGTTTTATTGTACTACTGTGCAAAGTATGACTGTACAATGACAAGAAAGAGTTGAATGTTAAGCATCTTGGGGGATGATGAACTCTCTTGGGCGCTTTCTATTATGTCTGATGCCCATGATATCCACAACTGATCGTTTAAACACTAGAACTGCATTCTGTTTTACTCCTGCTTTTTCAGGACAATAATAACAATTTGGATAGCTGGTAATGGACTCAACTCTGTCTTTTAAACTTTCAGTCATGGGAATCTGCTTCAGGAGGTTTATCACATCATCACCACCGTCAAATATCCCAGTCCAATTAAACCACCTTTTGAAATTTGAATGTGAGATAAGAATTTCAAAGGCCACCTCAAAACTTTCACAAAAACTTGATCACTGTCCCAGAAATTAAAATACTATGTATGTTGTTGTTGTTTTAACCAACTCTATAGTGTAGTATTGGTCAAATAGATGCAACTGTAAATGTTAGGATGTGTGGTCCCTGTGCTCTGACAGCTACCTCTATAACAGATTTTATTAGGCCAATATGGCTTATTTTATAATTGCTATATTAGTGTGATTGGATTTGATCAGAAGTGTCACTTGTTATGGTAATTCAAATTTATCAGCTAAACATCAGAAGTTCCAAAGAAGAAAAGCAGGAGTTTGCCAAAGTGTTTTTGTAGAAGTAATTGTATTCACTGAAGTGAAATATTAAGTATAGAGTAATGTGGTAAACATGGAAACTTTTGAACACTGCAATGTAAGGCAGTCAAGTGTGACTGGGGACTAATGCTTTAGTGGGAAATTTACACCATAGCTATACTGTAACGGCAACCCCCTCTGAAACCCTGAGGGGAAACTTGACGTGGACCTCCCTGGAAATGTAACTACACGTCGAGTTTATGAATACTGGCCTGTGTAGTACCATACATTCCTCCAGTGTAGGTCTGACTACCTTCTCCCATGCACTTTATTGAAATTTTAATAACATGCAAATATTTCATAAAGCATAAATTTAAAATATGTTGCTGTTGGAAAGAAGTGTTTTTTTAGACATTGTGAAGTGAAGCTCAATAAAAGCCTATTGTTGTTATTTTTTAGCGATATTCATTCACCCATTCATTTTTTTTTATTTTGGATTGGTCATAGCAAAACAAGGCATCTTAAAATAAAAGAAAAAAATGTATTTCAGACAAAAAGGGTGTAGGCAGAATTAATGCTTACATGAGTTATGAGTCAGCATCAGTTATTTTAACATAATGTCCACAACGACAGCACCCTCCAGCGGTCATAGTAAACACAGCAGAAACAAAATCTCATGCGTATGATGCTGTGATGGTGCCACGAGCTTAAATAGAAATCTGCACTTCAAAGCAAACTAACAAGCTTAATTTACCTTAATTTACCTGATAAACTAGGATTAAATTCTTGGGATTTGTTGGAGAGCTTGTTTGATTTTATTTCAGATCACATACTGACATTCTAGCCACTAATGGAACTTATGTCTCATTCAGTTGACAAAATGTTTATTTGGGTTTTTTTTATTGTTGTGTAGATGTCAAAGGGCGAGGTAGCATTCAAGAGATCACAATATTTTTACTTCATTTGACCATCCATCCATTTATTTTATGCCACTTATCCAGGTCTGGGTTACAGAGGCAGCAGTTTAGCAGAGATGTTAAGACCTCCCTCTCCTCAGCCACCTCCTCCAGCCATTTGAGGTACCATCTCTCCAGCATGTCATGGGTTGTGCATGGCTATTTGTTTCTAGTTAATTATTATAGTGATAGCCGGTAGCTCTGCCATTTTTCTAGAGTAATTTAAATGAATGCTGTCAAACTATGTGGAAATAGAGGTTTAATTATTGTTTGGTGACAAATGTACATCCATGCATTCATTTCAGGGTTCGAGCCTAGTCCAGCTACCATAGGGCAAGAGGCAGGGTACACCCTGGACAGGACAGGGTTAATACATAGAGACTGACAACCATCCATTCTCACACCTATGGGCAATTTAAAATCCCCAGTTAATCTAACCCGTTAACTACATGTCTTTGGACTGTGGGAAACGAAGTGCCCAGTGTTCAAAATCCCCCTAAACTCCATTTAACCCATGCACAGTGCTCAAAAAGACGTTTACTCCCATGGATGACTCTTATTCAGAAAATTCTTTCAGTGACCATCAGTTTCTTTAGCTGAAGAGACTGACAGTTTCCCTGGAAAGCAGCTTCAAACGGCTTTAGAGGTCCTACATTGAGATTCTCTGGAGATTCAAGGGAAAAGGCAGATGTGGAAACGGCTGAATCAAAGTGCCATTAGTGCTCCCATTGCACTAATAGTTATAGCTTGTGGTCAGCAACTTCAAAAATGGAATCTGAAAAGCATTTGTGTCTCTTAAAGTGCAACCGAGACTCAGCTAAAATGTGCTCCTTTGGAAGAGCGACAAAGTTTTGCCTTATGTTTATTGGAGGTAGAGCCTTTTTTCTAATGGATTTTCTTTCAAATCTAAAAAAAAGAAAAGAAAAGGGAAACAGGATGAATGGATGAAAGAGGGTGATGTGTGGAATTTGTTAGGAGGGAGAAAGGGAGGGGTAGTGGTTCGTTATATTGCTTAATCCGGGCAGCACGGATTGTATCACACACTAACACCATCTGTCACCATATACATTAGGAGTCAGCTAGCGGACTGGGCTGCAGGGTACTGACGGGCAGCGGGCGGCTGCTGGAGGGGAAGTCTGTATCAGGGTGGTGGTTTCGCCCGTGGTCTGTACAAGCCATCGGGGTCTGTGTGTGTAGGGATGGGGGGTGAGTGTTACTGATTTGGCATCGGCAGCAATCCGATGTGCGCTCAGTGAGGAGGATGCTGAGGAAGGAGAGGCAGGGAGAGACACGGTGATGCGGTGACACATGGCTGCCTGCCGGTGCACTTAGACTGCGGCTCACACTTCTTTCCATTCTCCGGAAGATAGGAGAGGCTGGACTCCGGGGTGCGCAGAGACGCTGCTCGGAGGCTGGAGGCTGGCGCAACAAACGAGGTGTGAAAGCCCCGCACACTGCTGATCGGACAGCCTGCTCATCCCTTTGGTAAGCCCAATTCTGGCTCCACCTGGCATTACCTGCAGCATTTTAGCATCGCAGCTGCTGTTGCTAATATAACGACCTGCTGTTTGGGCTGCTACTGCAAATCCAGTGTAGCAACAATTGTTCTCATTTTTCCATTCAAACGTCTCATTGCGCAAACTTAAGCGTCACATTTTGTTCCAAAGAAAACAAAGACGGTGTATTACTCATGGCATTAAAATATTCGGTTTATTTATTAATCTCTCAGTTTAACAACAGTCAGCCTATCAAGGTGACATTCATTAAAGTTTTTTACCCTCAGATGTTGAATGTAATACTTCATTTTTGTAAAACTTGATTTTGAACGTGTTCAGTTTGTTTGTTTGTGCTCTATTTCGAACTTTCAGCTGAGGTTACATCCAGTATCCTTTTAATCTGTGCGATGCAAAGCAAAAACACATTTCTGGGGATAACAGAAACTGCAGTGTAGAATATGCCTTTAAAAAAGTACTCAAGGAAACCAAGACTGAATGAAAAAATAGAACTTTTGGTGTAAAATGAATAACCCTAAGTTTTAAACGCTATTTTGTGTGAATCAAGGGTAGCTTTGCATGTTTTTTAATTTCATCGATTAATAAACGCGTGTTGTCCTGCAGCTTCTTTTGCATGTCAATGGCATTAGACAAAACATAAATACACCACGTGATCTTTTTAATGGCCATATTCCATTTACATATTATTTCATGTCACTTTGATGTGCTTTAAAACTATATTTCTGTAAGGCGATTTTTTATTTCCACTATAATGGCTCTACAGCGTGCTGAGATATTTGGCCTTGCCGAGCCGCCGTAGCGATGGGAGATAACATGTCCAAGCGACTGAAGCTGATCTCGGCTACGGACGCAGAGATGGAGGAGCGCTCTTTTTCAAACCCATATCCTGACTGGGACCAAGGAGTCCTCACCTCCAACTCTGGAGCGGATGTAGATTGCAATGACCCGCTTGATTCGGAAGGAAAGGTGAGATGTTCCCGTCATTTTGGTTTTCACATCTGCTAACAGAAAGTAAAGCTAGCTTGGCCCGGGCTTGTTGTTAATACTGCGGGACTGTGACGGTGTGGGAGTACCTGACATTGAAAGGTTTATGTTAGCGCATATAATGTCTTAGCTGTGGTTTGCGCCTGTCATCAGTCTAAATGCAATATTGTTACAAAGCTAGTCACTTTTTGTCGAAGTAAGTAAAACTAAAATGTTTTTATTTTAGTTTCCGCGTCTGGGTCCTGTGGGTCCCGTAATAATCGGTGAAGCCGATATTTATATATTTCTTAATATATTAAAATATATCAGAATGCAGTTGCATTCAAACAAAAAAGAAGAATGAAGTCGTATAGAATATAAAATATAATTATGAATAAATAAACTGACAATCAGATCTTGGAGATTTCATAAACAAAAACAAATCTGCAGTTAAATTCCCTATTTTTTTTTATATAGTATAGTATTCAAAGTATAATTTTAGGTTGTTTTTGAATCCTGAAAGTGAAAGTAACTCATTTTTTCATTTGCTCATATGAAGCTGGTATTTACCCAACAAAATAACTCATCTCCAGTGTTTTTAGGAAGGCTGTCATCACAGAAGAGAATATACTGCACACTGAACGTTACGTTGTTTGCTTTTAAGTTCAAGGTATAAAAGTTATTATCTTTACATCTTTATACATTTTATTGTCTTTATACCTAAATATAATTTACTCCTGCACTCTTATTCATGTTTTAAAAAAACAAGAAAAATATTTTGGAGTAGGTTACTCAAAAATAAATATAAAAGAGAAGCGGCTTGGAAAATACCTGGATTTCAATTTTTTTCCCATCAGTGAATTTTCAGGAAGGCTCTTTTGCTTTTATGTTGACCTTCTTGTATTTCCACACAAAGCCTGACTGCTG
>VOQK01000575.1:0-21497 GCA_015052645.1 Benitochromis conjunctus | reverse complement strand
CAACCCCCCCTTTAAAAAAAAAAAAAAAAAAAAAAACAAAAAAAAAGGGGGGGGGGGGGACTCAAATCCAACTCATTTTTTACTGTATGAAAGTTTCACAAGGTCGTTGGGAGAGTCATGTTAAAACAATACCTGAATACAGATTTGTTTCCTTGTTCTACAAGTCACGGAGACCCGAGTCTTTAAGCGATCATTATTACCATACAAATAGACAGATCTATTTAACAACCCCCTTTTTATCGCATAACACTTATTCTTTAGTGTTGCTCCCTGAAAGGCACTGAAATGTGTCTCTCCCCCTACTTACTCTTCCCCTCTTTCTTTTTTCTTTCCTTTTTTTTTTTTCTTTCCCGGGAAATCGTCTGCGGGTTGATAAAGGCTCAGAGCAATAGAAGAAGCAAGGCTGACATCTTCTTAAGAGATGATAGGAGAGCCAAATCAAATAGGATGGAGCAGTCACTCTTTTCACAGATAGGTAGCTCATTTCTGGTGGCTGAGAGTTTGCATCCCTAGTGGCGCTCTGCCTGGGAAAGATAGCTTGCTCGGACTCCATTCATTATTTCATTCCCTGTCTCCTCTTTTCACATCTTAGCTACTTCTTTTTTTCTTTTTTTTTGCTTTAATGAGTTGCCTATTTTTCTCAAGTGTTGATGGGGATCTTGGAATTTAGATTTGGAGACAAAGTGTTTAATCACAGGCGTTTTTCATTTGCCAAGAAGAGGCAAAAAAAAAAAAAAAAAAATCAATTATTTCTATTAGACAATGCTGATTGAAAATGAATGGAAGTGGTAACATTTTGAAACAAAGGCTCCGCGGAGACGAAGATAAGTGTCAGTCTGCTACCCCGGAGGTGTGATGTGTGGTTTGGCTTAATAAGCAGTTTGCAAAACATTTGCTATTAAATCTTTGCAGAGGGTTGATACAAACACAAAGCGGTTCATTAATAATGACAGCTCATAATTCTGTGCTTTAAGTGTCACATCGTTCCTCACAGAGTCGATGTTGGGCTTCAGATGTAGCAAACTTTCTGTTTGTTTTCTTGAACGCGCACATTAAGATGTAGCTTCATTGGAGATTTACTTGAATGTCTCTTACTGTTAGCAGGAACTTTCCCCGTCCCCTTATTTATTGCAACTTACTGAATGAAGCCTCCAAACTCCATATAATGTTCACTTTGGCACTTTGTGAAGAGCACTTTGCTATCGCATCCCTCACATTCTTTGCAAATCCCTTAGAAAATTATTTATAAAAATTAACTTCTCTTGCAGAGAGCTCATTCAAAAGAAGAATTACACGACAGATAAAACACTTTGTCTAGTCTTTCACTGGCGATAATGTACGTCGAGAAATTGGGAAGAAGGCAGAAACAATGAATATTAAGTGCCTAAGAATCCAAAGCTGCTGACTAAATTGAAACAGTATATCCTGAGGGGGCAAGGTTTCCAAATTGCTAATTACTGCCTCTGAAAGGGGGCTGTTTCTGATATGTTTGCTTGTGAAAGGGTGCCACTTAATGAAGCAGTGGCTAAAGTTTTTTTCTCCTTTCTTTCTTTTTTAATATTCCCACACTCCAGCTTTCAGGGCTCTCTCCGGACTTTCCTCCCAGGCCAGAACAATGGCGGGCCCAGGAGCCCAGCTTCCCCACAGGCCCAATGAGAGAAGGCCGGGGGCTGGGTACTGAGGGAGCCGCTCAGCATGCTGAAATATGGAGGCGACAGATAAGGTGGCAGCGGCACAGAGAGGCCCTCTCCCATGGGCCCAAGGGGAAATTTGCAGTTATTAAGAGGAAGATGAGAGCGATTAAATGGCTTTTGTACTCATTTTCACTGACTTTTCTTTTTCATTATTTGGGCTGCCTTCATCTGATAGATGAAAGAAATGGTAAATTACTTTTTTTTTTTGGTTCATTCAGCAACAACACTAGCATTGAGGAAACATCATTACAGTGAGCTTCACTCATAAAACACTTATTAGTCCACCATTGTTTTAAAAAGTGTGTCGGCAACAGAATTACTGTAATCTGACATCTGGAACTACAGTAATTACAAATTTAACATGGTTTGGGAGTTTGGTTTGAAGAAATTGGACAAAATGTTGCATTGATACATGCACAGTGTATGCATGTTTCTATGTGTGTAATTATTTTATGGACGAACACGGTTGGGAGCAGTTGTAGAAGCTCGCGCAGTTCAACAACAGCCATGCAGCAAATATAAAGCTCTTTGATTTTTTTTTTACTCAAACTGTGTGACAGATCATTTTCCACTGAACAGCTATATGACATACTGCCCTGCAATGCGCCGTGAGGTCTAACAGTGCAGTCCAACACAAAAGCGTCTTAAAAAGAGAGTGAGTCAATTGCATACTCACAACACAGTGCACACACATTACTAATTATACCTCAAGCCTTCACATGGTGTTAGATATCCTTGAGAAAAGAGCAGAACAGCGGTGCAGTGTCACCTAACAGCAAGGAAAATCCTGGTTTGAACGTCTTCATCAGCTGGGGCCTTTCTGCCTTGAGCACCCCCACTTACCCACTCATCACAGCAAACCTAAGCTGGGCAAGCAGTTAATATAATGGATGGATGTTTTAAAAAGTCTCCTTCAGGCGTTTTTAGGAGGATTTTTTACCTTTTGTAATGAAAAAATAGGAAGAGAAATGGTTTTTCCTCCTGGTTTACTATTGGATTCAATATTTCTCCTTATTTAATCAAGGTCGGTGCTCACTGTTGGCCTATTTGCATTGCTGACTTCAGATTTAGGACCTCATGAAGTTGACTTTGGTTAATGCTAATGTTATACGGTGTTGTGCAAAAGTCTTGAGCCACCCCTTGTTTCTTTATTTTGGGAAATGGGTGCAGAAATTAATAGAAAAATGTGCAAGCATAAATGGAAATACAGTGTGTAATTCTAAAAAGCTTGAAAGTCACTATGTGGTATGACCACCTTTATTATTCAATATAGTCTGAACTCTCTTAGGCAGCTTTCTTGTAATTTCTTTAAGCAGTCTTTAGGAATAGTTCTCCGGGCTTCTGGAAGGACATTGAAAGCTCTTCTTTGGATGTTGGCTGTCTTTTGTTCTGTTCTTGATCCCACCCTGCTTCAATAATGTTGAGGTCCAGGCTCTGGGGAGGCCAATCCATGACTGATAGTGTTGTAATTGTGTGTTTCTATCCAGGTATGATTTTGTGTGAATTTGAGTGTGTTCGGGATCACTGTCATGCTGAAAAATGAAGCCGTTGCCAATCTGACACTTTCATTCTGAGGGCCAGATGCATCTCTCAGGTCCTGAGTGAGGTCTCAGCTGGATTTTTTTTTTCTGTTTCTTAACAACGTGCCTATTAAATACTATCAGACTATCAGATGTGGTACAAGGACTGGATTGAAAACGATGTCCAAAGAAAAGCTTTGAAAGACCTTCTGAAAGCTTGAACAAATGTTTAAGACCACTTAAAAAAAAATGACAAGAAAGTCTGGCTACTTGGAAGAAAAATACAAAGAAATAAGGGGTTCTCAAGACTTTTGGACTGTAAATCCAACTCATGGATGCACAATTTAAAGTTTCATTATAGATCAGCATAGAAAAACAGTGCATTAGCAGAGTTTAGCAAAGAAAACAATCCATAGTTTCTAAAAAACCTCTGAATTCTGCACAGTGGAAGCAAAGGTGTCTAACAGTGAGAGGTGGTCTGATGTTAACATAGAGCTTTTTTTTCTTTATTAAAGATACACAAAACATACAAGATGCAGTTTTTACATTTAGTCTATGAAAAACACACATGATCTAAACCGAATGGGACTTTCTCAGGTGCTTCACTAACTAAATAAGCATAGGCTCATTCTAATTGTCCCCTGCAGTCCCCCTTTCCTACCCCAACAACTTTTTGTCAACCCTGATGAAAGAAAACTTGCACAATTTCAAAGTCATATTTGACTGACATTATCTTTCACAACAGCACTCCGTCAGTGGGGATCAGACACTGGTGTTATCTGCCTTGCGGGCTGTATTTCGGTTCCGTCTGTGCGCCAGCACTGTGCAGTGGCGCACTGTTTTTTTGTTGTTTTTTTTGATCGGAGGAGTCACAGCGAGGCGGAGCCACCCGATTGGCTGGACTGCAGGGCGGAAGTGCGTCTGGTGTCCCAGCTGTGCTGAAAACAAAACAAGACAAGCTGCGACTGGTGAGTGCTCGAAACGCAGAGAGGCGTCTTCTCCCTGGCGTTAAATAGCGTCAGAATAGATCCGCGCACACCGTGTCCGTGAGGCGGCTGTTGTGTCGAGCGCGTGTAAACCGCTTGTTTTGTTGTCAGCAGCGAAGACAGAGATGTGTGGCTGTCCTTGTGCTGAGCTCACGTGTGAGCTGTTGTTATGTAACACAGGCTGAGCGGAGCGTGCGGATACTACAACCAGCCTGAGCTGCTGTTGTGCTGCACTGATGTTGCACAGCTTCACGGTCGCTTTTCTTTACTGCTAATAAAAAGTGATGTCAATCGTTTTTCTTTTCTTAGAGGCCGATGATGACCTGCAAATGCTCGTAAATGCAGTGCTTTCTGCACCGCTGCAATCAAACACGGAGCAATTCCGGCGATGATGAGCCCACCGCGAATTTATGTCGCTAGACTTAAAGGGGGGCTGTTAGACTAAAGCTATTGTAGATTTAATTTGTGATTGTTGTGTAGAGGTGGTGGTTTTCTTTGATTTTCCATGGATTATTTCAATGTCTTAAAAAATGGGGTTATGACTGCTACTTGACTACTTGGGTCTACTGAAATAGACCACAGTCATCATGCCTGAGACGGTTGGGAAGGTATAGTTCATAATGCTACTGATACACAACAAGGTGACAAATTGCAAGAAACACATGTAACTGCATTATTAAGTCCCTCCGGAGCAGTTTCCCTTAACTACACATTCGTCAAATGAAGCCACAAACCATTCTTTCAGTAGATACTCCCATATTTGGCAATGTAATGATGCTCTTGTGACTGTGCAGGTTTTAGCATATGGTTCACATCATTTGTTACTTCCTCAAACCATAAGAGAACCTGCCCATAAAGAAAGAAAGCAACTGTATTGATTTGCAGGGAGACAGGTGGACCCCAGCTGTCCTATCAAAATGCCCACTGCAGCACTAATCATTACATAATTACACTTATAATAGTAGAAATATATGAAATAAAAAGTGAACAATGGCATGTCACTTAATGGCAAATCCAGCAAAGTAACAACCTGCAAATACACTATTTCCATTAGACTTTCCTAATGAATAGTTTGACGTGTTGTTTTCTTTACACCGTTAATATTTACACTCACTAGGCACTTTATTAGGAACATCTTGGTAGTACCGGATTGGACACCCGTCCTTAAATCTTCATGGCACAGGTTCACCAAGGTGTTGGAAATATTCCTTTAAAATTTTGGTGCGTATTGACATGATAGCATCATGCAGATGCTGTAGATTTTGTGATGTGAATCTCCCGTTCCAACACATCCCAAAGGCGCTCTAGTGGATTCAGTTCTGGGTGCAGTGAAGTCATTGTCATGTTTGAGAAACCTGTTTGAGATGATTAGAGCTTTGGGACATGGCGCATATCCTGCTGGAAGTCGCTATCAGGGGATGGATGGTGTTCAGCAACAATACCCAGGTGGGCCGTGGTGTTTAAACAATACTGAGTTGCTGAGGGGCCCAAAGTGTGCCAAGTAAATATCCTCCACACCATTACACCACCTACAGTGGTCTGAATTTTTTATTTGATTTCAAATGATGCAGGAAAAATGGGGAATCATGAGACCAGACAACATTTTTCCTTGTATGAATTGTAGTCTTAGTATCCCAAAGTCAATCTACCGATTTTCCTCTGACCTCTGGCATCATAACCAGAGGTCAGAAGATGGTTGTGAGGAAATCCCCGTAGATCAGCACTTTCTGAAATACTGAGACCAGTCCATGTGACTACATTTAAAGTCACTGAAGTCACTTTTCTTACCCATTCTGATGCTCAGTTTAAACTTCAGCAGGAATACATCTACACCTAAATGCACTGAACTGTTGCCGTGTGATTGCCTGATCAGATTTTTTGCATTAACAAGAGGTTTAACACGTGTGCCTAATAAACTGGCCAGCGAGTGAAGATGGTGATAATCAATTAGAAAAGCCCAGATGGTGGATATATTCCTATTGTCAAAAAATGAGAGTGACATCAGGAGGAGCACATCAAAGCACATCGGACGTTTCTGTTGTTTCATATAAACCACTAGCCTGCATTTAACAACTACAATTTAATATGACAGCTCATCCAAAGAGTTGGTCACTAACATTTTGGTTCTTTTTCCAGCACCATGATGGATGAGCTGGTGCAGGACCTGGTGTCTGCACTGGAGCAGACCTCAGAACAGAATAAGCTAGGGGAGCTGTGGGAGGAAATGGTCCTGAGTCCTCTGCAGCAACGCCGTCAGATCCGCCGCCGCAGAGGCCGTAAGCGTTTTCGTGAGTCCACCCTCTACCCGATCGAGCACAGGCGATGCTGGATCGAAGCGTCTGAGTCTAGCTTGGACGAGGCTAAAGAATACAGGGAGAACATCACTACTTCTGTGGCCAACTGCAGTGACTCTGATGATATGGCCGCATCCACCCGATGGCCGTCCCTCATGAGAGGCTCAGTCAGGGCGAGGCAGTCCTCCTGGCCAGAGTCTGACTCCTTCACTGAGAATAACCCCGGACGGCCACTCAGGAGGCGGAGGAAAGTTAAACGCATGACCTCAAATGTAACCGTCAGACTGCAGTCCACTTTAAAAGGTTCTGGCTTGGATAGGAAACAGAGGAATAGGCCTTCTAAGGTGCAGCATCTGTCAGGATCAAAGAAGCGGTCTGGTGGTTGGATGGGAGCAGACAGAAAGACTGAAAGAGCCAGACTGATGGGAAAGGAGTGCTGGGAGAGAAAGAAAGAGCACAGAGATGCTGCAGACGAGAACATGTCTGATGGGTAATTCTTTACATTTTCTTTTTTCTTTGAGGTAAACCCAACTTTTCGGCTCCTCAACCTAACATTAAGAGTCATATTAAGCACTTTGCACTCATTAATTGTGAAAAATAACATTTTCAGCTTTTCGAACCCAACATTTAATTTACAGTTGTGCGGTGAGCCAAATGTTAACCCTGCCCTTGTTTAAAGAGTCTCAATTTAAATCATGCTGAAAAAGAAGCTCAAAACTCTAAAAGCCCCTTTTACCCTTTAAACTGAAAGTTACCAAGGCAGTTAAACCCATAACATAAAAGTCATGGGCATAACTACTATCAGACAGAAGCAATTAAACAAGGCGACATTTAGGATGATCTATAACGCCTGTCTTCATCTAGCCAGTTGTCAATATTCAGCATGTCCTCAACTAAACCGAAAAAAACGTATCACAATCATGCCACTCTGCTTTAAAGTATTGAGTTGACATTAAAAATGAATGATAGAGTCTCTTCATCCTCATCTCGTATAGCTGAAATGATCATCAGGGAGGGATCTTTGATAGTTATGCCTCCGGGCATCTGCCAGCTCATTATTTTCTTTCAAGAAATATTGTCGCAAATAAATAAGTGACTTGGTGTGGTATTGATTTGTTTTGAAATGAATTCCTGTCTTGGGCTGGGTAATTAAAGCTGTGCCTGTCCCACAGTCCCAGAGTGCACCGTCGCGTGCGCATTTTATTTAGCAAAACTAAATGTGGCTGTAACTGGCAGCAGAGAGGGACATTATATTACTAGAGTAAAGAAAACATTACCATATGTCGCTTTCATTTAAGACCAAAAACACTGTCAGTGACCTCGAGTTAAGTTTGTTTGAAATTACTCTTTCATTCACTGCTCTCTGTTAAATATACACATTTGGTAGTACTCTATGTTGAGAAGCAAATAAAACAATTAGATTACATCTCCTTGCTTTGTACATTTACGAGGCGTTAACGTGTAGTTTCTGTATTTACAAATGCATCTGTGCATCTGTAAATTTCTTTTCATTAGATTTTTATATATAATTCAGCTTAATTCCATATCACATTATGGTTATTTATCTTGCAGTAGTAGGTATATATATATATATTAGCGCTGTCAATGCGTTAACGCGGCCATCATGATTAACGTGATTTAAAATTGTTAACGCATTCAACCCGTCTGGAGCACAGAGTGGACAAACTGCCCGAAATGCATTGACAGAGACATTTCTGGGATTATTTATCCCAGAAATTTATTATTAAACCATATATTAAATATGGTGACACTCGGTCCAGTTCAGTGACTCAAATTACTTAAAGTTAAGCCTAGCATTAAGCTAGAGGCTACAGCCACCTATTCAAAGAGGTTGTGCCACTTACAATGCAAACTCTAAGCCTTTATAAGATGTAACTGAGTAGGTCATTAAAAAATGAAAGCATCCCCATATAGCTGCAATGCTATTAAAGCCCAGTCTGTAGCATGTTTGTTTTTACTGGATTTTAACATGCGAGTCTGCAAGGATTGATTTGCTTTTGGAGTGAGCCTCAAGTGGCCACTAGAGGAACTGCAGTTTTTGGTCTTTCCAAACTGGCTTCACTTTTAAGGCCCCAAGGTTGCTAGTTTATTTTTACTTAGACGATCATAATTGGACAAGCAAAACAAGTTGACACCTGAAAAAGTGCTTGTAATTATAGCTAAAATAGTCTCTTAGTACCCCTAAACCAAATGGTACAAGGCTATGAAAGCCAAATTAGTTTGCTTAATGACTGCTTTTTACTCTAATACATGCAGGACATCTTCAGTCTCTAGGCCGTGGTGCATGTGCCATGTGGGTGGTATTTGTTTGTCACAATAGAAGTAATTTTTTCAGTACACCATGTAGTGCTTGGACCTCTGAATTTTAACATTTGAATACAATAGCAGAGAGTACATAGTATTCAGGAAGCAGTTTCAGACACGGATCTCGACTCAGGAGGCAGTAGCTGATATACACACACCCTATCCTGTTTTTTTGAAGCTTCATGCATCCTGTGTACCATTTCTAATGCCATCCAGTGTACTTTCACAACATATTTCCTTTGCTGATCTCATTATCTGCTGATCACATAAAACATGTGTGAAGAAGACATTTGAGGCAACCCATAATGGGACAGAGAGAAGGCTTTACATCTTCAGGTTTAATTTGTGCTGACCTCCCTAGCCCCTAAACGGTACTTGTTTTCTTACTTTATGGAAAAATCAATAGCCGTTCTGACAGAAAACAGCTCCGGAGAAGAAATAAATGGGAGCACCATGGCACGCTGTCAATCATTTCTCACTTACACAACGCCACCACTCTTGATTGCTGCTCAGTAGACTGCCACACTGTACCGAGGGCTGAACAATCTAATGGTTAAGTCCTGGCAGAGGCAAAAGGATATGAACAAATGGCAGTGGTGATGAGGAGTTGACAGTGGTACAGCGGCTATATTTATGCTCTGAGAGTGTATGGTCCATTTGATGTCAGACACTCGTGACATTCTTGTAATGTCTTTTGAGTCACTTGGACTTTTTTTTTTCTTTCAGTTTTGATTCATTCCTTTAACCTTTTTTTAATTTGGAGCCTCTGGTCTTCTAAGATCTCCCTCATCTCAAGGTCACTCGGCTTATGTGCACACCGAGCAGGGCTTTGCCTTCAGCCACCCAAGTGCAAGGAGAGCAGATGTTGGTAGCTCCAGTTGGGCTCCACATCCTTGATTAGATGTGGCTCAGCCTGCTGGCAGTGAGGCCACCTGGCACCCAGGCTGTCCCAGCAAGCAGGCCTCACCTGTGGGTAGTTGCTGTCCCGGGCTCGGCCTTGGTCTCCAGCTGTGTGCTGCTTCTGGTGTTGTTGATTTCATCCCTGGCATCAAGAGAAAACAAAAGCCACTGTGGGCACGTCTCTCTTACTGATATCATTTAAATTTTGAAAACTCAGTGAGGAGTGTTTTTTCTTTTTTTGGGGAGCAGCACAGCATCTGCAGAAGTTAATTTTCATAAATCTCTGAGACTAATCCAATTACTGCAGCTCAGGGAGGGTGGGATAACCTTATAATCAGACACCCATGGAAGAGGGCATGGATTTGGGTTGGGGCGGCTTGTTTGAAGAGCCCACAGATCCATTGTTATCAGCACTTTGCCCCCCTCCGACTCTGCCTCTTCTTTATTCCTCTGCAGAATGAGCCCAGGCTCAATAAATGGCGGCTTGCCTGTAATCTCTGTGCAAACTGGTCTGCCTCTCCCAGGAGCTGAGGATTATAGCCTAATGATTAGTGCTCATCTGGATACTGTGTTTTGCTTCAACTCTTTGGATTGTAATAAGACAATACGGCTATGAGGGAAGCTAAGTTCATTTCTAAGTGCTGGAATGCAGGTTTTTTTATTCATTTTGCTCTTGCCTTTGTTTTTTCTGGGCATATTTATTCTAATTATGGTATTTATTACAGAAAAGTATTCTTACATTTGATCAGACAAACCGCAGTTCCATGGAAGGATTTTCTTGCTGCATGCAGCGAGATGAAACCAAGTTTGCCCAAAACATTTGTCAACTTTTCCCGACAAAGGTCACTGCTGAAGAAAGGAGAGGTGTTTCTTTTGGTCCCAAGAAAAATGGGGGGCCTCAATTATTTATAACATTAATTAGGGAGTACTTAATGGAAACGGTCTCACATCGGCCCTATGCTGCTCCAAGCGACATCACATTACACCTTTAATACGGATAAATACTTAATGGGAGTCTCTAATTAATTGTTTATACCCGTGATTCTTTTTCAAACTTTGCACAAAATCTCCGCAATAAGAAGCAAAACAGATTTCTTACTCGAAAATGGGAAACAACATCCTGAGAAATTCCTGTGAAAGGTAATAGAGCGGAGCATAAAAGGGGGTGAAAAAATGCAGGTTTTGGCTGTTGTGGAGCTTGAGGCAGTGTCCTCCTCTGATGTTGGAGTGTTGTGTGCTCCAGATGCCAGCTGATATGTCCAGAGGTGGGGTACAGCTGAAGGGAGGCCGGGGGAATCGGTGAGGAGAGAAGGTTGAAGGGGAGGGACGGTTTAGGACTGCTGGGTTAGGGCAGACATCTTCCAGATTCTCTGGAGAGGCCTGTTCCCTCTCACATCTGCTTCCTGTGGATGTTAGGGAAGAAGCTGCAGGACCATCTGGCTAGGGAGACAGGCAGGCAAGCAGGCTGGATGGACATTTTCCTGATCCTGTCATCACTGACGGGCCTCTGCAATATGGCAAAGCACCATATCAGCGCATATCTGACCCTCCAGCTCTCTCCTACAAGCAAGGTCAGCGATGATAAATAGGAAGCAAAATGCAAGCCGGGGCAAGAGAATTAAGCGCCTTTTCTTTCAAAAAGTTGTATGAATACCAATTTGACTAATTAACAGGATAAAGCTACTGGTATGGAACCAGTGTGTGGCGCTCAATGATGATAATATGTCAAATATATGTCAGAATGTATATGTTTCTTTTGAATAAGTGGTCAAACAGACGCTAATTAAAACAATTAGTACTGTGGATGTGGGATTGTCTCTAACAAAAAAAAGAAGAAGAAGAAACTGGTGTGTGTGTAGGAAACCAGTCATCCAGGCTTAGTGGTATTCAGAAAAGTACATGCAGCATGTAGTTATTGATTAACCCATGTGCTACATGTATTTAGAAACAATGGCAGAAAAAAACGGCCTCTTTTCTAATCTCTTACTGCTCCTTCCTCATCCTCTTTCTCTGACCTTGAACTGTCTGGAGGTCCCAGTTCGAGGCGGATGAAGTGTGAAAAAGAAAGAAAAGCCACAGTTATTTGGGTGAGGGGCAGGGGGCACAGAGGGTGTGGAGGGAGCGTAACAGGGGTTGCCCCGAGGATGTGGGGAGGACCGGCAGTGGAGCGGTCTGAGCGGAGGCAGCCCACGCAGCAGATGTCGGCCAGTTGTCGAAGCGGCATGTCTGTGGGCCGCTCCGCGTGTGGGGCACACCCAGAGGGAGGGGCGGACAGGGGAATGCGTTTCGCTCTCCTGTCATCCTCCACAACGCAGGCCAGATTAGATTGGAGCTGACAGCGGAGGATATTCAATTAGATTGTTCATGTCACTCAGTGGCTTCGATCAGAGTCTCTCCTGATGCCTTTGTGTTTGCTATCACAACAAGGGAGAACACAGCACGCTCTGTCTTTTTGTGTCATTTCCATTTATGTCGACCTCTAGATCCAGACTTCTTCATTATTTATATTATTGAATGTTGCATGTTAGATACTGACATTACACGAGGTAGCCATTTTTGGATTTTCATTGTTTACTTTTCAGATGCTATAGTATTGCCTGACCTAAAGATTCTACGAGGCGACAAATCAAAGTGGAGTTCCTGATCCTCAGATTTTTATTGATATTGATATTAAAGAAGGCGTCTCAGTGGGAATCATACACATGTGATATTTTTTTTTCTTTGCAGGGAAACCAGCAGCACATGCAGCAGTGACCCAGGTCTGTTCACCAATGATGAAGGAAGACAAGGTATTATAAGACAAATATGTATTATTAACATGGATTCAAACTAGCAAGTAAACAGCTGATTGCTTTTGGGATGTCGCACATAGAACGATGACGAGCTGTCAGATTTGGACAATACCCCGCTCGACTCTGAGGGAATGCTGGGGCTAGAGAGGGAGGTTTAGATACAATGGGCCGGTTGCTGGGCACCCAGGCGACTCTAATAAGACGTTGTCATGTCGTGTTAATGAGCGCCGAAGCCTTTGCTAATCTCATTAGCCGTGGTGGGGCCAGGCAGCCTCTGATTTAACAGTTGTCACTACACCTTGACTGTGAGAGGCATGGTTCCTGTGTATGCTTTGCTGAGTGACAGGTCTGAGAAGAGCTCACCGTCTGGGGAAAAGCCCGGTGTTGTCTGGTAATGCGTAGTTAAAGGAGTAGTTCACCCTGCAGCTTGTAGGATGCTGAAAATGTGCAGTGACGTAGTTTCTTTTAAACATCAACACAGCCTTAAATGTGAGATATTGTAGCTTGATGTGCTAACGTGATGTGCTAACCCTCTGCGCAGGTGATGACGAGCAGAGTGACTGGTTCTTCGAGGGGGATTGTGGAGTTGGGACGGGTGTGGCTGGCCTGCTGCCCAGCTGGGACTCTGACAGCCAGCTTCCTCTTGAGGACAACCATACCTCAGCCACCTTTCTGCAACCTGCACGACTCTCTGACCGAGGTTGCAAAGAACGATTCTGTCTTCTAGATATAATATTAGTTTTTGAAACCCCTGAGTCTGCATCTTTATTACCGTGCAATAAAGCGCTGTTGAATATTTGACTGGTACCACAAAAATATAGCGTTAGTCCTCAAATCACTACCTTGCCTTACAGAAGACACTTCAGTTGTCCTATAAATTGTTTTGTTTGTTTAAAAAATGCTATAAAGTCAGAATTTTTGATTACATTGTTAGTGTGACCTATTCAGAGTTTTTCCTTTATTCATGTTTTTGCTAAACTACACAGTGTTGGGTACTTTTGTGCCGTTGCAGGGTATCGTTCACGTCTTAAACGACTGGCTGGCTCTGCTGCATGCTGCGTCAGGAGGAATAGGAGGCGGCCTCCCAGCAAGGTTAAAGAAAGCTTGAATTTCCCTCTTCAGTAATTACAGTTGTACAGTTTTCGTGTTTTGTTTCTTATTGTACGTCTTTGATTTGTTTTTCACAGGCCAGCAGCGTGCCAGTGTTTGTAGAGCGACTGAGACACTTTTCCCAGGATCCTTACCAAAGAGAGTAAGAAAGTAGTTACAGCTTATTTAAAAGCCTAACTCTCAGGCTTCACATGTATTTGTTTCCATCATCATTTTTTCTTTATCTCCTTTAGCTTTTGGTTGCCTTCTGTTGGAAAACGAGACCGAACCCAGGTGTGTGAGAATAACACATTTTTTTTTTACATTTAAACTGCATGTTCTAAATATAATTGATTCTTTCACTTTTACAGATGAACCCTTTGTGCCCATTACCAGTGTGTCCTATTGACATGGTGTCAGAGAGCCCCCATCTCAGATGTTCCTCCTCGCTCTTCAGAAACCGGTAGTTGATGCTATTCACACGCCTGCACCATTCAGTCCTTTTAATCAGAGCTCAATATATTGATGGGGAAGTCAATGGCCAGCTCACTTAAGTGAATCTGTTACAGAGCGTGGTCCTTGGTTAACTGCAGTGATTTTTGTTAAGATGAGACTGTGTGTGTAAACCTTCTCCTTCCTCAATAAAATGACAATGAGCGCTCTGTGTGTGTGCGCGCGTGTGTGTGTGTGTGTCAGGAAGCAACCTTTTCCCCTCTTGTACCTGACAAATCACTGAATTCATTTCATGTTTCAAAGCTGCAATATTCACATTGTAACTACTCTAGAGGGAAATTTAATCTTCATTCGATGTTTCATGCAAACTACTGGCAGTGACATATAGTACACACAGCGGTACACATACTGTAGCTACTGTGTTTACATACATAGAGATTTATTGAAACTTGTATGAAAATACAGTATATAAGGTAAAAACAGTTTGTACAATTCTAACAAGCTTGAAAATCAGTTTTCCACGTGTGAGTTCAACACAGCCTGAACTCTATTAGGCAGCTTTCTGAAGACTCAGGAATAGTTCTCCAGGCTTCTGGAAGGACATTCAAAGCTCTTCTTTGGATGTTTCTGCTTTTGTTATCTTCTCTGTCAAGATGAGCCCACACTGCTTCAATAATGTTGAGGTCTGGGCTATGGGGAGGCCAATCCATGAATGATAGTGTTGTAATTGTGTGTGTTTCTATCCAGGTGTGCTTTTACTGGATTTAAGTGTGTTTGGAATAATTGTGAGGCTAAAAAATTAAGCGGTTGCCAGTCAAACGCTTTTCCAGATGGCATTGTGTGGTGGCTCAAAATCTTCTCTGCATTCATAATTCCATCATGTTCTAATAAGTTCCCCAACACTACATGTCTTAGGCTTTTTATCTATATGGCTCAAGTGCTGTAGTTTGTTTGTTTTCAGGCCTAGCATTCCTTCTTTTGGCTCCTACAGTTTCCTTAAATTTTTTAAGGACACACTGCACATCATTCTGTTTTTGGCTAATAGAATCAACTCACTAGTGCAAAAATACAATTTTACATGTGTCAAACTGTGTTATCTTTGGCATTTTTCATAGAATTGGCTAAAGAAATAAGAAAAAGTATGTGTTACAACAGGCTGCTTGTAACAAAACACGAAAGAAACCATTTGAAATGGGTTCTTTGCTAAGCTGTCTGTTATGTGTAGACAAAAAACTGGTTCGCCTGTTCAAATAGGTGCATTTTTATGCTCGAATGATTGATAGGACAGTATTAAGTGGCCTAACTAGCAAAAAGCATTCCTTTGAAAATGGTCAGGACTAAAAATGAGTGAAAAAGTACCAAAGACAAACTTTGGAAATTGCCTGGAGAAATACTGCATACTATTTATAGGTGGACTTTTATCCTTTTATGCTTTGCAACAGGTACCTTTTTGGCAAATGAAATGAAATTCTGGTAACTAACACTATTTTGATGACGTTTATGTATATAATTAAAAACCCCACCTGAGTATGAGAAATGTATTTGGAGGAGTTGTACTGCATAAACCCCAAACAGATGGAGTGTGCAGTTCTTTGAGGTAAACTTCAGAAACGTAGCATCTGTTTCCCAAAAAAAAGCAATTTTCATAAAATTATGGAAAAGTAATGAACTATTAAAGTGAGAAAATAATATTAAAGTTTCAGTCCCAAACAAAACATTGCCTGTTTTGGCCTAAAGTCTGAGCTAAACTTACAATACCAAGCAGGTGGTGCTCTGCGTCACTTTAAATCGCTAGTTTTCAAGGTCAGCGTTTGCAAATGGAGAAATGCTACGTGTTGACATAGTTGTAATGCAGATTAATATCCTGGCATTTCTGGGACTGCACGGAAACATTTAAAAAGGTTTATCCAGGAGATGTTTGTCAAAGCATCACATTGCTCCCAGTCATCCCTGAAACTGTTGGATCTGCGTGGGGGACTACTGAGAAGCCGAGCAGCCCTCTTGGCTTCGAGACTGTGGGACTCCTCATTGTATTGTTTTCACTCTGCCTATTTATGGCGCATTCTTAATTTTGTTTCACACGCGCTCCTTTCCTCCCGCTCTCTTGGGTTATTTCACAGAGCGCTCCGTGGCTCCTTGATGAGGGGCAAAAACACGACTGCTATGAAAAGCCCCCGACTTCTTAAGGCTTTCTTTTCTAAACTGGCCCTTTCTTCTTCACCTGAAAGGTTCCTTCAGATTCTAGTTTAAGGCATTGTGAATACTAATTTCTCTCTATTAAAAAGCCCTCATATCCCTGCCATGCTCTCATTTGAATGACAGACTCAGGGGAGACCTCTTAATTCCTTTATAGTGGGATTCAAGACCCTTCACTTCAAAAAGTATAAATCATACTCCCAAATGAATGAGGGAGAGAGGGGGATTGACGAGAGGGGCTTCTGATGTGTCCCATTGGACGGCACGAGCTGAATCCATCTCCCCAAGCTGCTCAATTCCGCTCTCCAGCGAGATGGCAGCTTTGTCCTGATGACCCAGCTTTGCACACATTGCACCCATTTGGGTACTTTTGACTTTCTCCACAGCGCTCTCGCATACAAACAGTTAGAAATGTTGTTCGGCATGACAATGAGAGCTGTCGCTCGTTGCCGTTCTCGACAAACTTTAGACAAACCGCCAGTTTGCGATTGGCATATTTTGTTTTGTAACTCTCACCTGTGTTATAAGTTTCCAGCGCTCGGCCCCCGTACCGTACACGTGACTTTTCTTTGTTTTCAGACACCCTTGAGAGAAAAGTGAATTCTCCGTGGCCAGAGTATGAGCATTTAATCTTCTGCTGTATCGTTGGGGTGATGTCGTGATTTTTGTTGTACGCATGCCGACAGCAGCAATCGCACGTCTGATATTAAGTGATAAAGGCTGCGTAAGGTTGCATGCCATTTATCCTCGCATCTGCGCGTGAATGGGCGCAATGCTTTGTGGGATTTTGGCCGTAATGCTCTGAGCTGGTGGGCGCGTTAAAATGCACAACCATCTCCCACCTGAGCCAGGCGGCAGCAGCTTTTATCTATTGACTTATTTATTCCTAAATGACACTTGTGCTGTGAGATAAATCATAGTCTTATGCCATCCCTATCCCAGTTTTCATTTTAATTGTGAGATCACAGTGTCAGCAGTTAGTATATTGGTGTGAGTGGCCTATTGATTATTGATTTGGAGCTATTGATTATGTTCCCTGGAGACCCTAATCCTTTCTGATTCATTTGAATACCTCTATTAATCTTGAGATCCTGCTCACACCTGAAGCGCCATGTACCCTAATGAAAATAGATGGCCATTTTGTAACGGCGGCCTTTCACTCCTCTTTTGATTTATTATTTTTAATTGTTATATTTGCTTTTGGATGTGGGTGCCAAAATTACAATTGACCCTGTGTCAGTGCTGTTTTACCCCGCACCCTTAGAGACTGCACTGCATTTAAAAGTGTCTCGTGTGACCTGAAAAAAAAATCTATTTTGGACACTTTTTTTTCCCCCCCTCAGTGTCCTTGTGGCAGAATTTATTAGTTGCCGACCATCTCTGCTACTTTGTACTTGTTTTCTCTTTGCTCATTACTCTGAGTCAATCTTTGCTTTCTCATTACAGTTTCAGTAAATGTAGGCCGTCATCTGTCAAGCTGTTAAAGCTGATGAAGAAACAGATGTTAAATAATAACACTATTGTGCTTTTTTTTTTTTTTTATTTAAGCATTTCTCTCAGTTTTGCAGTGAGCCATGTAAAATGCTTATACAAAGCCTTTGGTTTCTGCTCTGAGATGAATGGTAGTGTTTTCCCTTGGTTAATGAGGCAGCTGATGGTATTCTCATGTTTGATTAGTATTGTGCTGAGTGCTCACTGGGCCCCTGGCGGACTCGGAGCGACTCTGCTTCTTAGCTCTCTGTAACGCCGGGGCGGGTGGGCGAGCGGGTGAGGAGGGGTGGCAACATGTCTCGGCCTCAGCGCGAGGAGGAAAGAGATGGAGGGATGGACCGCCACACATTAAGACCAAATGCATCAGGGTATTACTTTTAATACCGCGGGCGTGCCTTGTGAAATAATGCGACGTTTAAATGTGGATCGATTTTAGAATTAAAAAGTTAGTTTGCAAAGATTTACTGTGAGGAGTTCAATGCCTGAGCTCTTTATCAGGGGCGCAAATGGCTGGTTATGTGCTGTCCGACAGAGGTACGATTGAGGGATCGATAGGCGCGTGATTTACTAACTGGAGTACAGGTAATCAATAAGTATAAAAGTAAATGAAATATGCATTACTGGGATTTTATTAGAGAGGGGTAGCAGGGAGAGAATAACGGTCAGGCCATTTATTTTTATATCTATTGATTATACAACATAGAGACTTCGCTCAAAGCATGCCCCGCACAGCTCTCAACGCCCAGCGCCTGCACACCCGTCATGTGATTTATGGGTGCTGAGGTCATGGAACACGCCGCAGTTAAAAGGCTGGTCTGACGGGGCCTCATTGTAGCATGTGCCTGTTAGGGTTGTGAGCTTTAGGTAGCCTGCAGTCTTGGTTTGTACCAGCTAAAAAAAAAAGAGATCTTTTCTGTATGAGTCCTCGTTGTCGAGCTGTATGCCATGGATTCATTTATACGTTTTTATTCTCATTTTCATAAAGGATGCTTCTCATTCTTTATGGTGCTAAATTAGCTCAAATATTTGAGTCTGTCAGCGTCTCTTATCAGAGTTCACTCGTCCTCTCCAACACCCTGCGCTCTCTGCTCTACACAAACACGCGCACTGCACTGATCACATCAGCTGCTGCCAACCCCCTTGTGATGGAACAGACCTTGACCTTAACTTTACATCTCAGAAGTCAGGGCTATTATGCTCATGGGGGAGCTTTTCCTATTTCAGGGCCCCTGACATATGACACACAAGAGGCACGGAGCAGGCGTAATTTGTTTATGTGAACTCTGCGATGACTTGGGCGCTCGCACCCCAGCATCTCGCATTATTCTCGCGAAAATATACATTAATGAAGAAAAATTAACACACGGCAAAGTTGTATTGAGGTGAAGCGCGAAGCTGCAGCGTTTGCAAATGTGCGGCGGTTGCATTTATCGACTTTTGCGAAAATATTAAATTTCTTCATGTTTATGTGTTTATTCTAGGTTGGAGCTGCATCATAATATTGTGAGTAATGTGTTGTTTTGGGGTTTTTTTCCCCCTCTCTCTATGTCCCGCTCAGACAAACTAATTTCACTCCAGGACTGCTGTTCACAGGAGACGTGAGGAAGCGGAGGGAAACTGAAGCTATGTCCATCACTTCATCAGGTAACACTCTCCAGCCCAGTTTAGCACATGACACAGATCAGAGAATGAGGTACAAGTGTCATGTTTGACTTGCAAAAACTTTATAGCTTTGTGTTCGGTTTTGTTTTTTAGCTGCTAGTGAAGCTACTTAGCTCTCACTGTACCTCAATAATGAACCCTAATGACTTAATTGATGCCCTCACTCTTCCTCCAGTTCAAAAATGATTTTTTAATTTAGTTTTTAGTGAATGATTCCAGAGTAACAACTAAATGTAGCATTTAAAATGGTGATAGATTATTTTTTTTAACCATTTTCCTTTCTATAACACCTGTTTGTATTTAGTTAGCTGTACGGTTTGCCTCTGTATAAAACCATGTTAGATTTTGTTTTATACAGTCAGCATATTACATACTGTATATGATTGAAGTGCAGACTTTTAGCTTTAGGACAAGGGGGTTAACAGGACTGTGGCATTTCCTGTATAGAAATCAAAAGGCTGATGGGGTATGAAGGGGGCGGGGTGGCTCAGTAGGTAGAGTGCTCGCCCCTGGATCGGAAGGTCGACGGTTCGAATCCACCCAACGGCTACCCTGAGGTACCCTTGAGCACCGTACCGTCCCCCACATACTGCTCCCCGGGCGCCAGATTGGTGGCTGCCCACTGCTTCAATGAGTGTGAATGGGTTAAATGCAGAGACTAATTTCCTACGGGATCAATAAAGTATACATTATTATTATTATTATTATTATTATTAATTACAATATTCATAATACACTACAGTAAATAATCCAAAAGCTATCTGATCAGCAGTTTAGTATTTTTTAAATTATGACAATAAATGAAAAAAAAAAGATACCAAACCGCTGTCTTCTATCAAACCTTTGCACAGCTCTTCCATCACAGGGTAAAGTGAGTTTCTTTCTTATTCATAATATTTATTTATAATAATAATTTTACAGATTTTTGTGACCACTGTAGCCCCCATTGATTGCGCACTGCTATACACAAGCTATCTAAATGCACTTGTTGATTTAGCCTAGGCTAACGGTTAAAAATTGCTTGAAGTAGCAGATCTTGTTGGAGGTGATAGACAGCCAGCATCCATATGCTGCCTAGCCAGGTAACTTTACAGGATAGAAAGCCTTTAATAAATGTGCACAGTGGCAGATTCAAGCCTTTGCGCATTTGTGTTGACCTGCATTTATGGCAAGAGTTCTTCATTGGACTTTTTATATGAGCTATTTTCAGATTCAATGATTTATCACCAGTTTCCAGGGACTGGGGCAGCATTACCAGCTTCTGCAAATTATGGACAAATCTTTGTGATTGCATAATGATGAAATCTTGATCATTTCATCAAAGACTCACGTTCCAATGTGAGAAAACAGTCTGATTAGAATGACATGCTGTAGCAACAGAGCTAGAAGAAAGTAGCAGAAGGTCAAAGCAAGGGTTTGACATTTACACTGCAGGGAATCAACTCGCTCTCCGTGTCATGCTTTCTTACAGCATTACAGAAATGATGAAAGTTACAGCCCTTTTCCAGCAGATAATTATCTTTTAATTGCTGTTTTTTTCCTCTTTTTTCCAACTTCAGCCTTCTTCTTCTTTTTCTTTCACACTTTGTTAAATCTCTCTGTAGCAAAAGGTCAGTGTGTGCTGAGTGTGATGCCGTGGCTGCATGCATACAGGTGCAAGGGAGATGGACAGATCTATAATCTCACAGCTCATGCTCTTTGTGTGGGTCATTTGCCATGGTAACTGGTAGGCAAATGGAAACACCATGTAGTCAGAAGAAACTCTGAAGAAGGGATAAAGGAAATGGGAAGATGGACAAAGACAGAAAACAGCAGATGATACATCTCTCACCCTGTGGAATACCATGCCATGCCATGCCATGCCATGCCATGCCATGCCATGCAATGCCATCCCATCCCATCCCATGCAATGCCATGCCATGCCATGCCATGCCATGCCACGCAACGCCATGCCATGCCATGCCATGCCATGCCATGCAATGCCATCCCATGCCATGCCACGCAACGCCATCCCATCCCATGCCATGCCATGCCACGCAACGCCATCCCATGCCATGCCATGCCACGCAACGCCATCCCATGCCATGCCATGCCA